>CBVK0102155477.1:0-11356 GCA_900067695.1 Picea abies
GTTTGGATCCATGCATTGATGTGCAATGGTTGTTGGCTTCTTGTCTTTTTCTTTCCACTTCTTATTCTTCTCCTTAGAAGCATCTTGGTGATCTTTCTATTTGGAACCACTTGGTTTTCCTTTCATATGACCTATATTCTCCAAGTATTTTGATTGCATATAGGCCTCATTAATTTTCCTAGGCTTAAAGAGCATCACTTGCTTCCATAAATGACTATATAAACCCATAGATACTTAAGGAGTATGTCTGGGTTCTTGGGCAATATAACCAACATAATCTCCATTTTTATAAACACATTGGTGTACTCTTACACACTCTTCCCTTGATTCTACCTAAAGTGATGACAACGGATCCACTCGTCCTCTACATACCCGATAAGGTAGAAATGGGACTTTATGAGGATTTTAAACACCGCCCACTTAGTTACTATTGGATCACCCTCCAACCTATGTGTCTCCATATGGATTTCTGACCAAGTTAGTGCATGGCCCTCTAATTTCATTTGAGAAAATGAAAACTTTTTCTCTTCTCCTATATTATGGACACCAAAATAAACTTCTAATTGTTTCAACCATTAATTCAACTTAACAACTTCAATCTCACTTGGTAGGATTTGATGTCCACTTTTGCTTCCATTTTAAATAGAGATTGTGAAGAAGTGATGGCACTAGAACTTGGTTTCTCTTTCTTTAGATCCTTTTCTAGTCTTTGTTATCTGCCAATTTTTCATTTGATCCAAATTCTAAGATAGAGCCACCAACCTCCCTGAAAGGTCCCAACTTGTTTGCTAGAGCCACCATGAGGAGGGCCATGTTGTGAGAGATATCAATGACTTTTTCTTCTAGCTTTGCAACTCATTATTTTTCTTCATCCCAAGGGTTGTTACAACTGGACTCACCCGCCATGGCTAGGGTTATGTGACTTCCTTCCTAAGCCAATTGTTGGATCTTACAACTTCCCCCAAAAACCCCAAAGAAACTGCTCTAATACCAATATGATCTGTAAATTATCGTGGATAATCCACTAGAACAATTTATCACAACAAATCTTACAATGTACTAAAATCTTTTATTATGCAATTTATTACCTTAGATCTTAGATTTTTTATTATTATTAGCTAAGTGTTCAAATTTATGGAAATAACTAAAACCAAAATGAAATAACAAGAAAATAGACATATCATCCACACAAATAAACACATGATATGACATAAGAAACCTAATACTAGAGAAAATCTAGCTAGATGGTGAGGCCTATGCTCCGCTCTCTTAAGAAAATCTAGCTAGATGGTGAGGCCTATGCTCCGCTCTCTTATCCTCAGTTAAGAAATGCAAATACAAAGAAAGGGGCACTCTCTATGGAGTTTCTCTAGACAATGTGGCATGAATGGCTACTACATAATCTACTAGCTCCTCTATTATGATTTAATAACCCACTCCTATATGCTCTTCTCAAATATGAAACAATTACAATATTAAAAGAATGGAAACCCTTCTCTTCACAGTGGCCCAGTATTTAACTTAGCTTGATAGTCATCTAGGGTTAGGGTTTTGCATGCCTCAACCCTCAATTAGTGTTAGGATTTTAGAATCTCTAGAATCTTCTTGAAATTCCATGTGTGACTACCCCCACATGTGTGAGTAATGGGGGTAGACATTGCATCCACTCAGTACCATGGTAGTCAACAAGGTAGGTCAACTTGTAGGAGGCATAACTTTTACATATGAATTCTGATTAAGGTGGTTTTCACATTGTTGGAAAGATTTTGATGTGTAGAACAACGTTTAGGGGTTGGGAGCTATGTTGTCAAATTTTTTACCCCAAAAAGTGTTTTTTTATACATCAAACTGGACCTAGAAGATTCTGGACCCCAAATCACCAAACTAGGACATGCCCCTAAAATGGGCCTTGTAAACCAATTCCTCCAATTTTTCCATCCAAAAAGTACCCATATAGATGAAAAATTAAACAATTATCCATTCTGGATCACATATGAATGTATCAATTTACATATATAGTGCCTTTAATTATAGCCCCAATGGTTAGCTCAATCAATTAAACCATCCACCTAAGGCATGTTGTCGATGAGGAGGACATATGTCATATACACAGCATGAGTGGGCCTAATGGTTAAGAACATGTGTTTCCACCTAAGAGGTCACAAGTTGCCCTCCATCTAGGTATTCTAGGGAAGAGGGTGGAATCCCATGAGCTTTTTATTGAAAAATGAAATGTCTTTCATTGCAATGAGAAGATAGGGACAAGGTGCTTGGAGTTATCAACCATTATTATCACTAGCAATTAAGTAGCCCTCCATCTAGGTATTCTAGGGAAGAGGGTGGAATCCCATGAGCTTTTTATTGAAAAATGAAATGTCTTTCATTGCAATGAGAAGATAGGGACAAGGTGCTTGTGATATTCCAATATGCAGTATAAGAACCAGTAAGTGGTAAGCATTCAATCAAATATGAATTTACATATTTTTTTGAGTTTGTCCTTTAAACAAGTAAATAGTTATATTAAGATTTATTTGTTGAATAATTTCAAATTTAATATTCAAATGTATGCAACTATATAGAAACCTTATCATTTGTAATTATATATAGTCACTAAATTCCATAAAAATGGTTTCATACTAACCTCATCCATGAAACTATCTTGTACATGAACCTCCATCAGCCCATAACAATTTTACCCTACAACTTGAACATCAATGAGTATTACATTAATTACATTCAAAACACCTAGTTTGTCCATTTAGTCTTTCCTTGTTGGACTACATTGCATGGATTGATGGCCCAACCACCTCCCCCACCTCCATCGTCATGTTACACATTGTTTGAACATCCCTCATGGCGAGATAAAGTAGTGAATGTGCTATGATGACGTAAATTACGGGTCGGAGTGGAAATCGATGATTGGGTTTGACAAATATTATATGAAATCGCAGGATTTTGGGTAGGGGGTTAAAGCATGTGCCTAGGAGCACAAGGTCCCCTCAATGGGTCACACTCGATATTCTTTTGATCTTGAGTAGACCCACAACCTACCCCTTCGAATTCACCAATGTCAAAATATTTGAGACGGTGACTTAAAAAAAAATTGTCCCACAATTTTCTAAAAAAATACAATGGCACCTCCCTATAATTGTACGAAGGTTTTTCAAAAACCATAAACCACATATCCATTTGACATCCTATAAATGCTTGGTATGTACACCCGCCATGAAAATATCCTTCTTTGTCATAGTTGGGTGTAAACCAGCTCTAGAGTCGATAAACAAGGTCATGAGTTCTTGTTTTGAAATTTGTAAATCTCTCACATGGTTTCTATCTAACCCCATCCTATAGTATTCAAACATCATGGTCCTATATTCGAAAATATTAGACAATTTCCCTTGGGCATTGAGAATGCAAGATACAATGGTTCAAGCAATGTAGCAAGGGAAAGGTGTAAGGGCTCTCTAGTGTTTCTAAAAATGACTATTATGCTTCTAAGTGAATCGAGGCCATTGCCAATTTTAGTTCTTACATCTAAACTTAGTGGTTGGGTGTCAATGATTAGGGGAAAATTAAGCTCTAAGATGGGCCTCCTAATAATAAAACAAGAGTTGTGAATTTTCAAAGGGAAAGAAAGAAAACATTTTTTTAATCATATTTTTTATTTATCTCCTTATAGGTTTACTCAAATTTCAAGTGTAAGCACTCATTGGATGCAGAATTATTTATTATGTATCCAACAAGTACCGTCTACATACTTTTGATAGACCCACAGTGAGATAAACAAGAAATATATGAAAAAGTGTTTCATGTATTTCCAATTTATCTTACTGTGGGTCTATCAAAAGTATGTAGAGTGGATACACGTCGTGTTTTTCATGTATTTCCAATTTATCTCATTGTGGGTCTAAAAGTATGCAAAGTGTGTACTCGTTGGATGCATAATATAATTGTATTCATTGGATGCATAATATAATTATGCATCTAATGAGTGCCTACACTTGAAATTTGAGTATACCTATATGCATCCAACGAGTGCCTACACTTGAAATTTGAGTATAAATCCAAAATACTAACCTCAAAATTCTCATATTAGTAATTGAGTAATGATGAATTTAAGTTATATTCATGATACATTTCAACAATAATAAAAGATTTTTTTTTTCTTAATTTAAAGAATTTAAGAAATATAAACAAAAGAAATGGATGGATAAACCTACCTGGAATGAATGGTCGAAACACCAAATAGTAGCAATGGCAACATCTTTTGTCCTAGTGTTGGTCACATGCATTGCTTCTTCTTCTCAAATCAAGCCTCCTTCTCCTCGAACCATGCAACTCAAATTACAACAAAATAAAAGCTAGTGGTGTACAAATGCATTGCGTCTTCTTCTCAAATCAAGCTTCCTTCTCCTCGAACCATGCAACTCAAATTACAACAAAAATAGAAGCTATGTGTATTGTATACTTTTTTATCTCGTTGGATGCAAAATATAATTGTATTCATTGGATGCAAAATATAATTTTGCATCCAAAGAGTGCCTACACTTGAAATTTGAGTATACCTATAAATAGATAAATCCAAAATACTAACCTCAAAATTCTCATATTAATAATTGAGTAATGATGAGTTTGAGTTATATTCATGATACATTTCAACAATAATAAAAGTTTTTTTTTTCTTAATTTAAAAAATTTAAGAAATATAAACAAAAGAAATGGATGGATAAACCTACCTGAAATGAATAGCCGAAACACCAAATAGTAGCAATGGCGACATCTTTTGTCCTAATGGTGGTTTAGTGGTGGTCACATGCATTGCTTCTTTTTCTCAAATCAAACCTCCTTCTCCTCGAACCATGCAACTCAAATTACAACAGAAATAAAAGCTAGTGGTGGTCAAATGCATTACTTCTTCTTCTCAAATCAAGCTTCCTTCTCCTCGAACCATGCAACTCAAATTACAACAGAAATAGAAGATATGTGTATTGTATACTTTCTTATTGATACACGAAAGAATGTTTGTGTGCTTAGGAACATGCATGCATTTTTAATGGGTGCATGTTACTATAAATCATGAATTGGCAATCTAATTAGCTTGCCCTTAGTTAAATAAAAATAAAAAGGAATGTATGTACATTTTTTTTTAATCTTGTATGAGTATTTCATTGCCACTTTTTCACCTATCAATTTTTTTTTAAGAATTTTTAATTCATTATATTTGAAAATTTTATATAACACATATTTTAATACAATTTAAATTTAAAAAAATAAAAATGAAGCTTATAAGGAGATCTAGCTTACTCAAAAACAAACATCTATTATCAACTATATTGTCTAATTATTCTATGAAATAGTTGTTTGCCTTAAATTTTATTTTATTTTCAAGAAATTACTATTTTTTGTTGTTTAAAATCTATTTCTGAATTCAGAAATAAATTCGACATGCTGAAAAACCCTAAAAACTCTCTAATTTTACAGAAATAATCATTTAAATTTGCAAATCTAACAATTTCTCACAGAACACACCACATTATCAACATTTAAATAAACAAACAAATATATTACCAAATAAAAAAACCATGTATTTTAATATTCTCAATCTACTACTCATCATAAGTTGAACGGCCTTAATGAAGAGTTTGGTGGGATCCAAATTAAGGTTTTTTCACCAAGTATGGGAGCGTCAGTCATGAATTTTTATCTTCACTATGATCTATCGTGAGCACCACGTCAAGAAACTCCAAACTTGTGGACAAAATGAAAACCACTTTCTCCGAAATTGGAAATTGTAATGGAGTGAGTGGTATGCTTTCGGTGTGATTCGAAGCTACTGATGGTTAACGCGGAGCTCTGACAGATCACGTAATTGCACAGGTACACAACAATATGGTTGCCAGCGCTCCATATCTGACAAGGCCCATGTGCTGCTGCGGCCCATCGCCATTAATAAAACTGTTTATAAGTACCCACTCAAAACCTGTTTTCCATCTATCTTATAGATTCATCTGATCTATCATTCTATGGGTAATTGCTATGGATCCTTTGTGCGCAGAAATAATCTGATGGAGATCACAGACAGAAATGGATCGGGCCACAAATTAATGCAATTGCAAGAGCATGGCGATGGCGGGGTTAATAGTCACAGGCCGATACTCCTCCCTGTAGAACACAGTCCTCGTGAAGGGGGGCGCTCTTCTGTGCAACCGTTCACTCGACATAATATCGAGAACATCCCCGATCTGAATCTTCAACGACCAGTGGAGCTTGATCTTCGTTTACAAAACAAGAAGCGTAATTCGAATCGTCTAATTCCCTCAGAAGGCGGAGAGGTTCGCAGAATTAAAGTGTTGATATCTTCAAGAGAATTGTCTGAATTGCTTCGTCGGGACAACGGTGAGGAAGATGGGAATATAGAGTCCCTTCTTTTGGAGAAATTGCAAGGCAATGGAATCGATGGACGCCACTGGAAGCGTTCTCGAGAATCTTGGAGGCCGTCACTATCTGATATCCCGGAGGTAATTTCTTCATAATAATGGTAACAAAGAGAAGCTCGTACTCTCAATTTGGGACATCGGGCCGATAAACTGACATGACATGCCGCCGACTACTTATAAATTCTGCAGTTTGAGACGCAGAGCCAGCACCAATTCCTCCTTCGACCTCTGAAGAAGTCATTGCATCTATTTATTGTTATTTATGATGATTCCATTCAGCTGATTAATTGAAGCCTGCGGAATGGATGTAGATAGTTATTCGTGAATTGTGGATCAGGCTTCCTTTCGCCTAATGGCAGCCTGAAAATTTTATGTGAATGGTTATTTGTGAATTGTGGATCGGATAGGACATGTAATGATTTGATAAGTTTTTAAGATTAGGGTGAAATCTACTACCCATTGCTCTTCATTCTACAAATGTTGACATGATGTTGAGATGATGAATTTTAAGAGTAAATAAAAAATAAATGTGAGATGATGAATTTTAAGAGTAAATAAAAAATAAATGTGGTATATATGAAAGGCTTTTTTTTTAAATTTATATGAAATTATAATTTTATATTATTTAAATATTTTTAAATTTAGAAATGGGTTTAGCTTGCTGAAAAGAATATTAGAATTATACAAAATTAACTACTCGAATCTATAAATCCAACAAATTTTCATCAAATTTCTAACAAAATTAAAAGAAAAATATAACAAAAAAAATAAAAACCTAAAACAATTAAACTACAACTATTGTAAAAAAATCCAAAATCCCCCAATAATTAAAAAAAAACTGCTAATTATATTTATTATTAATTAATGACTATCATGTTTTAAAATGTAAGAAAGTTAATAATAAAATCTTATTCTTTGATTGGTTAAATGCATATAAAGTATGTCCACATAAAGCATTTCTGTAATTAAAATTTATTAATTCTCACACTTTTCAATAAATATCTACGCTTTCTATAAATGTACACTTATCACATAATTAAATAATTGATAATATTATATTATAAGAAAAAATATCTCACCTTATTATAAAAATAAAAAATTGTGCCTGCAGGGCCGGGGAGTTCTATTTTGCAAGTATCAGACTTTGAGATTTTTTGGTTAGGAATTTCTTAACTTATAAAAACATGTTTTGATTGAACATGTTTTGATTGAAGTAGTTTAAATGTTTTACATTTTAATTTTTTTAGGGTGGATTTTGTATAAAAATTAATCAGAAATTTAAAAAAATAGTTGGAATAATAAATTTGAGTAATTCAGCTGTTCAGAAAAGAAATTATTTTTTAAAAAGGTTAAATCAATTTATACATTCCAAAAAAACTATTTAAACATTACAAATTAAAACCAAGAACTTAAAACACTTAGACTACACCAATAATTTGTTTTTTCATTTCAAACAACCTAAACCCATAGTCACAGGCATTTATAGCCGACATACTATTCCAGTGTGTAAGGTTTTCTCAGATATCATATAAGTAATTCAAGATATATTTTTATTTCAAAGCAAGAATGGGCAGCGCCGCGCTGCACATTTATGGTAATCTATTTGTAATATATACCCCAGCTACTTTTGTTGTTTGCACTTCCTAGTGAGGCAATTAAGCTTTTACCAATTTATAAAAGGAAAAACCCAATGTGTGACCCAACTGTAGCTAAACAAACCTGTCATAAAGGATTTAAAAAAGGAGAGGTTTTCCAAGGCCGTAAGCATGCAAATTATCAGTTAACACACAAAGACAACTAAAATGTTAGGGCCAAATGTGGGGAGGGTTTTTTCCAAGTATTCTTCCGCATGGTTATTAGTTTGAAAGTGATGCAAAACAACTAAAGAGACCACATTATTATTGGCAAGTTTTATTTTCATCCTCTATCAATGCGTATGGTTGAGCAAATGATGCTCTATATAAGCATCAAACATTGAAAAAAAATAGTATGGAAATTCTAGTAAATAAAATCAAAAAGTATATTGAAAGGTAAAAACATTGATGCATCACAAAAGAGTGTGGGAATAGGGAATAGAAAACTATGGACAAGGTGAAATTAGGTACTAAGGTCAAATTTACAATTTGAATAAGTTTAATTTACAATTTGAATAAGTTTTTGGTCTTTTTAACTTGAGAAAAAAAAATTTTAAAGTTTACAGATTTTTGTAATATACAAGAAGGATATAACATTATCAAAATGTATTGATTTACAAAGATAAGAAGTGCTAACTTATTATCTTTGTCTTTTCCAATGTTGTTGTTATTAATAATAAAGTTCATCCAAAAATCATTACAAAAGTAAAGGGAAGATTAAGAAAAAAGGAGCAAAAATGCTTACACCCATGCTAACATCAATTTTCAGACAAGAAATTAGGATTTACATCAACAAGGAAATGCATGATGAAAAACCCTACTTGATTGCAAAGAAGAAGAAAAAAATTGACATATACAATTTCAACCAAATTGTTTTACCCAAATTGAAAATGGGCTTGCCTCCAATTGGGTCAAGATAGAGTGAAGCACGTTGGAATCTATAAAAACAAAGGCCTGAAGAGCATAGCAAACAACCCTTCTCTCTTGATGCTAACAAAGATAAAGACAGCCATCAAAATCCCAAGACCAAAACCGAACTCCAAAAGAAACTGCAAATTCATTGAAGACTAGAAACATCAAAATCACAACAACGAAGAAAAACATGAAAGAAACCTCATAATCATTCAACCCTCCAACATTTTGTCTCAATCCTAACACCACACTCAAAAGAAACAATGCACTAAACAAACCAGAGAAAAATGAACTACAAAAACAAAGTCACATGTATGCAAGTTTAAAGGATCGGGGCTACAAAGCCATGGTGAACATCCATAATGTAAAAATGCCACCACTAACATCCATAGACCCAAGTCCTTCATATGAATTCATCCCATGCAAACATCCTAATATTGGTAGTCAAATAGTCAAAGAGCCAAAGATAGAGCCATAAAGAAGAAACCCAAAAATCATCAAAGAGGAGCCACAAAATTCGATGGGCCTAAGCAATAGAGCCAATTCAAACATCCACAAAGCCATAACGCCACCACTAGCATCCACAGAGCTTGAGTCATATGACTCTATAAAAGGAATATATGGGATTGAATGTATATGTAATGTGGCTAAAAGACCTTGTAGGGGGGCCACGTGCGAAATGGTGCAAAGTATGTATATGTAGAGGTCATTATAGACATTATTGAGATATGAACTTTTTATTTGGTTATATGGATGTACTTGGGTTATTGAGAATTTTATCCTAATATATAAATAGCTATATGTAACTCATCTGTATTATCACTTTAGGAGTTGTGGTCCACACTCACACTTGGTGTTCATTGATGTATTTTGGTTTATTATGATATTTTATGTACATTGGTGTATTTTGGTTTACTATGATATTTCAAGTACATTGGTGTATTTTGGTTTATTATGATATTTTAAGGATTGGTCCATAACATTTGGTATCAAAATGGATGATCCTTGGGTTTTTTACCAAATAGTCATCTTACTATTTTTGCTACAACATTTTTTTAGATACTTAATTGCATGGAAATTTTAGTGTTGAAAAGAAGAAAGAAAAGAGTATATCTATTCAAAATTTCAAAATATGATTCCCTATAATTGTAGAGTTACAGGTCATGCGATCATAGCATAATCCCTTCATTTGAATTCAATCTAAGCAAACATCCTAAAGTCAATAGCCACATATACAAGACAAAGTTATGTGTATATGAAGAGCTCCACCAATTAACTCATCCATCTCAATGCCAACATCATGAGAGTGAAAGTCCAAAGGCAAGGAGCAAAGGCTCAAGAAATCGTAGCTACAAAGACAAAAAAAAAACAGCAAGTCCAAAATCAATGATGAACATAACTATGGAAATCAAAGGACCAAGGCCATAGAGTAAACTCCAACATCCATAGTGAAAAAGACCAAATCCAAAGAGAAAAACAAGCCCCAACACTAGATACCAACATTATAATATACCATGAAATCATAGGGCAAAAGGAAACCACAAAACAAATCCTGATATCATTGAAGAACATAGCCAAAAAATTAAGGAACAATGCCATAGAGCCAATTCAAGCATCCACAAAGCCAAACTACCATCTCTAGCATCCATAGAGCCAAGACCTTTGTCTATATTCAACCCATGAAAAAATCCTAGCACCTAATTGACAACCTAACCAACCCTCCCCGTCCTTCATTAATGCCACACTACCCAACCAACCCTCCTCATCCTCCATTAATGCCACACTACCCAACCAACCCTCCCCATCCTCCATTAATGCCACACCACCCAACCAAGCCTCACCCAACCCTCCCCATCCTCCATTAATGCCACACCACCCAACCAAGCCTCACCCTCATCCATCAATGTGGCACTAAGAAATGAGTAAGAATGCCACCAATCCTCTGCCATGCACTCAACACAACATGTGTCACTTCGTCACCAACCCAACAAGTCGCATCAAATCAAATGTCACCAAAACTAGCATGTCAATGGATGGTGAATAAACCCTTTTCAACCTAAAAAATTAAAAAACCAAAAGTCAAAACATTAAAAATGGTAAAGTTTGAAACCTTATTTGCCAATTTGTACACAAAGATCCATGCAACTTATCTAATGACATAGTCTAGTGTGAAAAGTAAGGAGTAAATATTGTCAAGTTTACACTCTACGACGTCCTTTAGGAATTACATGAGGTTCGACAAGACTATGAAGTCATTATCATAAGGTCTTTTGTGACCCACCAAGCGTGCGATGCACTCCTTGGGCAGAGTTGGGGACAAATTGGGCAAGAGAACACAAGGGGCATGTGATTGGTTGGGCGAACGAAGACATG
>CBVK0102155510.1:8480-26376 GCA_900067695.1 Picea abies
AGAGATAAGCTGCCACCATTCTAGCGAGTCTTTCACTCTGTATTTTTATGATCTTTGTACATTTTCACTCATTAATAGAAAATTTGTGTATTTCTGTATCTATGTGTTTATAGTTGCATCTCTGATACATTTATGTTATATTATTGGATATCTGTGATATCTCTGTTCATTTCTTTATTATATCTTTGCTCTCATTTCGTGCCGAAAATAATCCGGATCATCTAGCCTTCTAGCCTTATCCCAACGGGCCATATTTTATTGGGGATTTGAACCCGAGTGAGGGGAGTGAAAAACCTACCTCCGAACCATTCAAACTATTACCCCTTGATTGAAATCTTAGTATTATTGCAAGTTCTTCAAACCTTAAGTCTACAATGACACAAAATCTCTAAAGTGTATGTTCCTAGACTCCTCTAAATAATGAAGATCCAAGTTAAAACTTACAAAACCTCATTCAAGGCGGTTTCAAGTTTTCTTTTAATTTATCATTGATTTTTTTAAATCTTAAATTGCAAGGTAAATCTTAAACTAGAATGGCACGGTAGATGGCATTTAACATGGCAAGTGAGATGATGAATGATAAACATATATTTTCGTGGCTATTTTAATCCTTTTTTTTTAAATCTTCTTCATCATTTGTATATATATTATTGTGGCACTATAATGTTAAAATATCATCTCATCTTTTCCTTGTGAAATTTTGAGATATAAGACTAAGACTATGATGTATGCCCACCAAATTAACGTGCTAATACTAAATCAACGTATTAGTTATTATTTCAAACGTCATACCAAATATAGTTTGCTTCCAAGTATTTAGGTTGGTATATCTCTCATCTTAGGCCATGTTAATCTATTTTCATGTATAAAAACTTCTATATAGTTAAACCATAATCTTTTAACTATGGTTGATTGATATATAAAAGTTATTATAAATTTTTTAAAATATTTATTTATGTATATAACACGAATTACGGAAAACATAAACTTATTATAAATAGAAGTTGTTTGCAAGTACTATTTGGTGTCCCTTGCTAGGATCTTGAAAGGAATTATTGAGTGTATTTGGCAGTTTTGTTTTTGTTTCTTCTCGTTAGGGGATCAAGAAAAGAAAGGTATGACGCTAGTACCCTAGAAAAACCTCGTTGTCCCAAAATGCCAAGGTGGTTGGGGGCTAAAATTTCCATTTATGTTCTCAAAATCCCTAACAACTAAGAATGTTTGGAGACTCGTGTAGGGACAAGGAATCTGGGTTCAAACTGTAAAATATAAACATATTTCAACCATTTCCATGGAGGATTGGATTTGAACCCCAAACAAAAAAACATTGAATTCCTCAACCATTTGGAAAGCCACAATTGCAACCTTCCCATTGATTGGGAATTGGTTGATTTGGAGAGTTGGCAAAGGAGACAAGGTTCATATAGGTATAGACCCCTAGATTGGGAACAAGGAGGTGTACATGATATGACTTTCTCTCATTTGGGACTTAAGATCCAAAGGTTTCTATACTCTCAACCATATTGCTCGAGGCTTGGCGGTCAAGAATCGTCATCGGTAGTGGCTCTCATGGAGAGACCTAGAACTCAGTGAGGCTTACACCAAGGCTTGGAAAGTTTACACATATCATCTCAGGAAATGCAACATCATCCTAAATGACAAGGAGAATAAATTCCTTTGGTCCAATTCTCTTATACCCCTCCTCTCATGTGAGTATCAATAGGCCACATAAATGAATCCTTTCCCTAGGCATTTTTTGATGGAGCCTATCAAGGAAATCCATCAAGAGGGAGGGGGGAGGGGTTGGAGGTATCATTTTCCTCTCCCAAAATCACTTTGTTTCATTAAGTTCTAGGATAGACCAAACCACAAATAATCTCAACGAACTCTTGGCACTCAAGATGGTCTTTATTCTTGCTCTTGAAAGAGATGTCACGCATATTCAAATGTTGGGCAACTCTCTTTTAGTTATACAATGGATGAAAGGGTATTTTGTCTTTCATAATTACTTACTAGAACCTTTATTATGGGACATCAAGAACCTACAATCTACTTTCTCCCACATTTCATTTGCTCATGTGTACAAGGAACAAAATTATGAAGCTAACAGGTTGTCCAAGGAAGGATTAGAGCTAGAAGAAGGAACTTGGGAAATCTTTGAGTCCCAAGAAGGACACCTTAGTTCTTTTTTTCATGAACCCTGGTTTTAACTTCTTTGTTGTACCCAGTTATGTGGAAGATTGAACTTGCTAAAAATGATTTGGATGTTGGTTTCCTTTTGGACTATTTTTGGGAGTTTGTAGCTTTTGTGTATTCTATATAAAGAGTTTAGATGATAACACGATAGCTCAAAAATCTATTATTAAGAACGGACAGTAGTATGTTGAATACTTAAAGTCTTAGCTCTATCCATATTTATTTTGTTAAGGAAGGACATATGCTCTTTTTTATATAAGGCCCACCAGAAGCATACCAAAATAACAATCGATATTTACAATTGTAATTTGTTATCTTTAATAAAATTGCTAAAAAAAAAAAGTTGTTTCATCTGAATTATTTTGAGCACAAAAAAAGAGCAGAGATATAATAAAGAAATATATCAGGATATTGCAAGAGATCCAATAATATAACAAAGATATATCAGATGTATATAACAAGAGGCACAAATATACAATAACACACAATTTATATTAATGAGTGAAATGTACATAACTGTAAAATTGCAGAGTGAAAGAATTGCTAGAATGGTGGCAGCTTATCTCTGAGAAGAGATGTGATGGCTACGCTCATTCGCAAGAAGATGATTGTTACAATGAGGATCCAAAGGAATTTTTAACATAAATAAAATCCAAAACCCTAACCTCAGAAGATGAAAAGCCAACAATTTTGTGGACCCCATTTTGGGTAGTTTGGTGTATCAACTTCCCAGGGGCGTAACTTTGGCATAGAATCTTCATTTGGGGCACATGATAGCTCGTTGGAAAGGTCTGAATGAGTAGCTTCATTTAGGGGGATCAATATGAACGTTTAGCTAACATTGAGGTGCCTGATCATGAAAAATGTTGTTTAGGCCCTCAAAATGGCCCTAGAAGTTTATGATCCAGTTGGCTATTGGTAGCCACCCACCTATTCCAACTGGCTCCTCTTGTCCATTTTTAGTTCAACACATTCTTCTGTACTTATTTTTAATTGTGGGTCCTACACTTATGGGGTTCTCTTAAGCCCTACACATATTCCATGTGGATATTGGTGGCCTCTCACCTAATCCCACTAGCTTATTTTGTATGTTTTCATGTCAACACATCTTGTTGTACTTCCAGGGCCATTTTGGAGGCCTAAACAGTGTTTTTTGGGCTTACCACAGTCAAACAGTAGGTTGAGTCAAATTTTAATGGTGAAATGTGTAATTCTCTGAAATACCTTTCCAATAGGCTATCACGCGCCTAAAACGGAGGTCGTATGCAAAAGTTACGACCCTGGGAAGTTGATGTACCAACTTACCCATAGGGGCCCACATGACTTTTGACATTTGGAAGTTTAGGTACTAACTTACCCATAAAGGTCCACATGACTTTTGACATTTCACCTCCTAGGGTTAGGTTTTTGGATGTCTAGGGTTTTGGCATTCATGAGTAATATCAAAAAGGCCTCTAGAGCCTCATTGTAATTGATTTTGATTAGATGGATGCATGTAGAAGCCACATCTCTTCTCATAGATAACTACCACCATTTGAGCAAGTGTTTCAGTTCTACAGTTTTATAGTTTCAACCTATTTCGTTATTCAATAGAAGATATTGTTCACTGGATATCTGTGTTATTCTTCATATCTCTGTGTTTATTGTATTCAGTCTGTTAATCAGTTCATTTCGCTCCTAAATCCAGATCAGTGGTATCAGAGCGGTCTTCTCTTCATTTATTTGTCTTTGTGCATGTCCCCAACAAGATATGGGTACAAGAAGTTGGGACTCGAACCAATCGAGCCATTGCAAGATTGGTCGCGTTGAGCCCGACAACAACCCATGGGGGGGTGAAAATAAAGATGATGGAGCAGGATATCATATTAAAATGTTTATCGATGAAGCCCTCACCTGACAAAGGAATGAAATGATGGACAACTTCGCATAGATCCTTCGATTGTTTCCCATAGGAGAAGCATATTCATCAAGCGGCCATGCAACCCCCTTCAAGGTACATGCAAATTTTGATATTCCATTATTTGAAGGATTGATAGATGCATATGTTGTAGATAAATGGTTGAATCTACTCAAAGGGTATTGTTCGGTCCACAATTTTTTTGATAGGGAAATGATCACTTTTTCACTCCTCAAGGTCATTCCCCATGTTAAATATTGGTGGGATACTTACTTTGAGCAAAGGACCGTAGAGGAATATGTAATGTTTGTGGTGGCCCCTTTATGGGATTCCTTCTGGGATGTCATTAAAGAACAATACTACCCTGTTGGAAGCTACGAGGACTAGTACACTGGATGAACCACCCTACATCAAGAAAGGGACCAGACAATACTATATTTCACCAATATTTTTCATACCCTGTGCAAAAAATTGGGTATCAAAGACTCTGAGCATCATCTGGTGCTCAAATACCACGATTGTTTGCATAGATACATTCAAATAGAAATAGAGTTTCTGGACATCGCCTCATGATTGGGCACGACTTATAGATACACTGTTAAGATCGAGCAGAAATTTAAGCAGAAAAGGGGAGAGTTTGGATCTGCAAATCCCTCACAGTCGAAGCATGACAAAGGAGGCCCCAACCCACACAACAAGGGACCTATTTGAGATGGGCACCCTCGGGAAAATCAGTCCAAGACACAACAAAAGAAGGGCAATGAGAAGACAAAGAAGGAAACAGTAAAATGGTGTGAGTACCATAAAATCCCATGGCAGAACACTGAAGAATGTCGCTCCAAGTAGTCACTCATGCCCAAACTAAAGGATTCTGAGTCAGAGGTCAATTCTGATTCTGAATCAAATCTTGAAGGAGGGAAGCGGGTTATCGATGTTGAACCTAGTGCCAGTGTTGCTACCACCAAAGTTCGGCCAAGCGAACTAGAAGAACCAGAGGAAGGGGAACACCTCTTTCACTCGCAAATGTGGGTAAAGAGGGCTCCGCTTCACTTCATTATCGATAACGGTGGTCATAAGAACCTGATTTCAACATAGGTCGACAAGTGGTTGGACATGCCAATGACACCGCACCCGCAACCCTACACCATAGGATGGCTTCGCCAAGGAAGATATCTTTGTGTCAACCAACAATGTCGTCTGCCCTACGACATCAAGCCTTTCAAAGATGAGGTATTGCGTGATGTTGTTCCCTTGAAGTTTGTGATGTTCTTTTAGGACAACCATATTTGAGGAAGCATCATGTTGTGTATGAGTCTAGACCCTGCAGTGTTATTATTACTTTGGGTAGATAATTGTACAGGATACCAGAGGTAGCGCCGCCTACTGCTATTTATTTAATCTCTGCTAAGCAATGTAGTAAGTTCATTTCACATAACGAGAATTTTGTCTTCTTTGTGATCCATTCTCACAGTAAGAATAAGGTTGTCGCCACATCCGTGGCCTCTACACAGAGCCTGTCTTTGCAGCATAAGTAAGTGGACGGGATCGTGGAAGAATACAAAAACATCTTCTCCTCACCTACAGGGGTATCGACACACTGTCAAGTCAAGCATCCAATTGATCTGACCCCCGACAAACCTTTACCTAATGGACTAGTCTATCGTCGCTCACTGATGGAAAATGATGAAATCAGGCGTCAGATCCAAGAGCTTCTCCAAAAGGGGCACATCAGACCCATCTCCTCCCCTTGCAGAAGCCCGATTGTACTAGTGCAGAAGAAGGAAGAGACTCAGTGACTCTGCATTGATTACAAATCCTTAAACAAAATCACAGTCAAGAACCGGTACCCCATTCCCATGATTGATGACCTTCTTTACCAACTCAAAGGGGAAAAGTTCTTCAACAAAATTGACCTAAAGTCTAGTTACCACCAGGTTCCCATCGAACCAACTGATGTATGGAAGACAACCTTCAAGTCTAAAGAAGGTCTCGTCGAATGGCTAGTCATGTCCTTTGGCTTAACAAATGCACCAACCAATTTCATGAGGTTGATGGATGATGTATTGAGATCCTTCACCAACTTCTTTGTGGTGGTATATTTGGATGACATTATTATCTTCAACAGAATGTTGGAGGAGCACATGCGACATATTCAACAGGTTTTGAGCACTCTTCGAAAGCATAGGCTATATGCCAACTTGGAAAAATGCTCTTTTGGCATGAACATGGTCCAATACTTGGTCTACATTGTTGATGAGCATGGGGTACATGTTGATCCAGCTAAGATCCAAGTCATTCGTGACTGGCCAGCCCCGACCACACTAACTGAGCTTCGAAGCTTCTTGGGACTATCCAACTTCTATCGACGGTTCGTGTTGGGATTATCCCATAGTGCATGGACCCTCAGCCAGGTGACCAAGGGTGGTGGCAACGCCAAGTTTGTGTGGGGGAAGGAACAACAATGAGCATTCGATGATCTGAAGCATCGCTTGTGCTCAACTCCAGTACTCTCCTTTCTCAATCTGCAACAACCATTCGAGATTAAGACTGATGCATCTGACTATGTTGTGGGCGTAGTTCTCACTCAGCATGGTCATCCAGTGGAATACCATAGTGATACACTCTCATATATTGTCCAGAAATACCCCACCTATGACAAGGAAATGTATTCCATTGTACAAGCCACTGGAAACATTACATTCTTGGAAAGGAGATGATAATACACATTGATCACAAGCCTCTGCAGTTCATACAGACATAGGGGAAATTGCAAAACGATTTCCATCAAAAGTGGTCCACCTACCTACAATAGTTCCATATCAACATCAAGTATAAGACATGTATCTCAAATCATGTCGCTGATTGCCTCAGTCGACCTCATGTGGTTGCACTCACCATTGTGCTCCATTCCTGTGGAAATGAAGCATCTTAGTGGCCCCAACTTTATCAGCAAGATCTAGACTTCGCCACCACCTATCATCTTTTGGGTATAGGCGCGACCATCACCGATATTCACATTCAGGAAGAACTATTAATTCACTTGGGCCATCTCCGTGTTCCTACAACCGAGCGTGCAAAGCTGATTTGGGAAGCCCACTACAGTCGGATGGTAGGACATTTTGGCATGTAGAAATTTGTGGTCGTTCTTCAAAAACATTTTTATTGGCCAAAAATTCAACATGACATCAGTAAGTATATCATATCTTGCATTGTCTGTGTCATTGCCAAACCATCCATCAGGAAGCAAGGCTTATACATCCCTCTAATAAAGGGTTATCTAATAAAGGGTTCATATGTGTAACAAGTGAAATTAGACCAATCTAGGTTTTAATAAATGTTGACAATCTCACAAGTGTCAATTAAAGTCTTAAAAACTCGTTTAAAATAAAAGCATATAGAACTAGAATACACATGCTCTTCTAAACAATAGAGTGCCAAACCTATCTATTATCAATTAATTAATTTCAACTTAAACAATAACAATAATAATAAATTATATTTATGATTACATAATTAATAATAATTAATAATGTTGTTATGTTAAAATTTGAAGTCAAAATCATCTAATATCATTTAATTAATTTCATCTTCCACAATAAAAAATAAAAATATTATAGGATTAGATCAATAATGTTGTTATATTAAAATTATTAGTTTACTTAAAATTTGAAATTCCCTATTTAAAAGAGATTTTGAAAATAAAGAATAATTTTAATTTTAATATTCTTATATATAACATTAACATTATATTAAGTTTTAAATATTGTATGGTTTTTAAATAAAAGATTAAAGTGATTTTAATTTCACATGCATTACTTTATAATGAGAAGACAATGATATTACTTTTAGGTTTTATTTATTATGTAAGAGATTATTTAAAAAAAAATTGTTGACATTACTAATACCAATGGTTTACATATAAATAAATTAACATATTTCATAATAAAATGCAAATTAATCATATAAATTTGCAATGTCTTATCCACAAATTACAAGATATATATCTAGAGTTTATAAAGTGTAAAAAATATTGTTTATTTGTTCCTGATAAATGCAAATAAAAAGTGCATGCAAACCAACATTTAAATAAAGAATAGTATACATATCCAAAGCTTATAAACTCTAAAAAATATTGTCCATTTGTCTTCCAGTTTTATTTTGCGTGCTTTGTTTTTAATAGATTCAATACACGCATACCAAAACTTTTTAATGGTGATGCTTTTATCCACTCTCTTCACCTTTACTCAATTAAAATAAACAAATTTATAAATGTTTTTTGCATAAATTAAATGGGCTAATCTCTTTATACAATATAGTGGAATCTATAGATTGTATTATCAATTATCAATACATCCATCATCCTATCACCTGTGCAAGTGGGAGACTTTAGCAAGGCCAAAAAAGTTAGGTGGTTGGGGGCTTAGAAACATCTACTGTTTCTCGAGAGCTTTGGTTGCAAAATCACTTTGGTGCGGATTGTTGATCCTTGGTATCTGGCATCGGGTATTAAAAGATAAATACCTTCCTCACATTTCAATGATAACTTGGTTGCGCACTATTGTTCCAGTCACATCCACTTGTTCCCAAACATGGAAGAATTTGTTGAATGCTCTACCTTTGCTTGTGCATTGGTTGGCGTGGAAACCGAGGGTGGGGGATTCTATTATTACTGGAAAGGATGAAGTCCTGGGGATGGGAAAGGTTTCCTTTCGATCCGCGGAGCTGATAATTCATTTAAATAGAAACCATGTTTATTTTCTTTATCAAGCTAGTCGAGCTCATACACAGGGCTCGATATGTTCAAATTGGCTTAATAGTATGGACTTGGGCTTGGAGGGCGTTCTTGCTTCTGAATGGGACTGTTACAGATTGAGTTTGATTGGAGCGGGCATAACATTATTTGACAGACAAGACGAGTTAAGGTGGACGGGGGGTGATTGTATCGGTCATTTAACAACCAAGAATGTATATAATGCCCTGGTTGCTGAGCTATGGAAGAACAAAATTGGAGGTTGGAGGAGAAATTTGTGGACCTGGGATTGCCCTCAAAAGATAAAATTGTTTGTGTGGCTCCTTGTAGAAGATAAATTGCCTACCTGGAACAATCTTCACAAGCAAGGCTGGCAAGGGCCTGGTCTTTGTCAACTTTGCAGAGGTAATGAGGATTTTGTGTTTCATCTCTTTGTCCAATGTCCTTTTACATGCTTTGTTTGGAAAAAATCCAAGTTCATTACAGGCTTTCCATAGGGTGGACAGGATCCACAGTGTTTGAATGTTTTAAATTATGGGCTAAAAGGAACTATAGACTCTCAACTTGCCAACTTTCATTTGTTGGTACATTTGGATTGAAAGGAACTTGGCAATTTTTTAGTCAAAGTCCCCATCTTTGGAGAAGGTCTTCTTCCTATCTATTGCAGCTGTGTCCTACCATAGTCCCCAGACAACTAAACAATTTATTATACGTTCTGTCCATATCTTGCCTCATTAAAGAATCATTGGATGGTTTGACGGGGCAACTCAATTGAATGGGGAATTAAGTGGTGTGGGGGGAGTTATACAACTCAATGAACACACAGTTTGCAGGTCGACTCTCAATTGTGGTGGAGGTACAAACACAAGATCAGAACTCTTGGGGGCTTGTGATGTCCTTACTTTGGCTCATAGACTTTCTATCACAAATTTCCATGTCATTGGTGATTCAAAACTTGTTATTGACTGGCTTAATAATAATGGTTCTTTTGTAGGTTATCTCCATAGACTGTTGGAAAGACAAGGTAAGGGATCTCATCAAGCACTTTTCTGTCATCACCTTTTCCCATGTCTACAGAGAAGAGAATCAAGTGGCTGACATGTTATCCAAAAAGGCCCTTACAGAGCGTCCTGGAGCTATTGCATACAATCAGTGGGTTGATGGTCATGAGGGACCGAGATTTTTATTAAAGGTGTACTAGTTGATCCTATTTTCCTCGAGCTTGTCTGAGGACGTTTTTTATGGTAGCTTTTGGTATGATTGTAATGTCAACAATCTTTTATTTATAAAAGTTCTCAAGACTACTTGTTTTTGTGGACAATATCTATATTGTTTGTTGGTTAGTCATCATGATGGTTTAGTGGTATCCTGTAGTCTTTGGGTTTTTATGTGCAATTTTATTGTAGAATTTTTTTATCAATTATCAATCAAATATACTAAATATTCATATACTATATATGTTTTAGTTAATATCAATAAAATGAATTAATTTCTTTATACAATTTAATTTAATTTGTAAATACTATTCAATTTTAATTTAATTGATTTTATAAATGTTTCTACTTAATAATAATTAAATGAATTAATTTCTCTAATTTAATTGATTTTGTAAATATAATTAACTTTATCTTTGTTATATTTATAAATATTTTTACTTTATTTTAATTAAATAAATTTATTTATTTATACAATTTGATTGAATTCATAAATACAACCATTTAATTAAATGGAATAACATTTTATATAATTTGATTGAATTTAAGAATACCTTTTTAATAAATATGTTTAAACCATTAAATGAAAAACTTTATTCATAATAACAATTTAAAATTAACCCTTTACATAATAATAATATTTTAAAATTATTTATTTTACAATATTTATAAACATTATTTAACAAATATTTAAATAATTTTGTAAATAATAAAACTTGAAAAATATTTTTTCACATCCTAATTAAGATTAATCAAACATTTCATAAAATATCTATATTATTAATAAAAAATATTTATTTAATAATTTTTTTTATATTATTAATAAAAAATATTTATTTTAATTATTCTTATAATAAAAATTGCAAAATTAATAATTTTATTAAAAATAAACCATCTTAGACCAAATAAAAATAATGTTTAAATTCTTGGTTTTGTTTATATTTATTTAATAATTTTTTTTTATATTATTAATAAAAAAAAATTATTTTAATTATTTTTATAATAAAAATTGCAAAATTAATAATTTTACTAAAAATAAACCATCTTAAAACAAATAAAAATAATGTTAAATTTTTTTATTTTGTTTATATTTATTTAATAATTTTATTTATATTATTAATAAAAAATATTTATTTTAATTATCCTTATAATAAAAATTACAAAATTAATAATTTTATTAAAAATAAACCATCTTAAACCAAATAAAAATAATGTTAAAATTCTTAGTTTTGTTTTGAAATATTAATGTCTCTAATATTTTTTATATAATAATGGATCCTCCTAATGCATTGAGAACATATTTATATTAATCTTTATAGATGATTTATAAAAATAATTAAACAAATTTAAATTAATATAAATTTAAAATTAATTAATTAATATATTAATTTTAAATATTTTTTAAATTTAATTTATTAATATTATAGATGTAATAAATATTTATTTAAATTATAGATATTTACATAATGTTACATAATATCGTGACCGAATCTGGTTTTGTTAAAAATCTCGCGTGCCTAGATCCATCGATATTACTCTGTAATGTTACAGTACATTAACAACAAAACTGAAACACTGAACGGATACACATGCGTCCTTAATTTTTATTTTATTCCTGCTTAGCCCGAAATAAGACGAAAATAGTCACGTCAAGCTCGTATCACATGGTTGACAAATCAACTGTAAGATAATTGATTTTTTTTTTAATATTTAAATATTTTATTTATTAAATTTGTAATGTTACACATTATGAAAAATAAAAATGTGATAAAATTAATTAAAAGTCAAATTAGTTTTGACGGATAACTTGGGCAGGTATAATAATCAAGAATATGTATATATAGAGGTTAATAGAGTCATTATGTAGATATGAACATATTAGTTGTGGGATCTAGTGTTTGACAGGTGGGAGGAGGGTTCTTTTACTATCTGGTTTAGGTAAGTTTGGGAGGAGTTCTCTATTGGAAAGGATGATTTGGAGGAACACGACTCTGTATAATCTACTATGGAGGAAGTTGAGTTGGACAGAGTTTTAGACCCAGTGGATGATGCCTTTTGGAGTCAAGCTGACATTTACAAAACTGATGAGGAATATCGTGCAAAACTTATGTTGAAAAGACGGGTAAAGTATGAGGCAAAGCCTTTGTTAAATGATAATCCTACAGACAAGGAGCTTACAAGACCCCAACTGTCGGGATGTGAAATCAAAGGTTATTCGATGGACATGAGGACCATCGAGATTATCGACAATTTATTTGAAGTGGAAGCAATGGAAGCGATTAGGGTTATGCATTTAACAAAAGATACTCAGGGATCAGGTCTTTCCTTTCCGTTGTCGCTGAAGTTAGGTCTTAGAACTGGAACAAGTTGCCTTCGATCTGGGGAGCATACTAGGGTTGCGCATGTGTTTCGGCTCTACATGACATAGCCTCGATGAAGGGTAGGATTTTTACAAATAAAGAAACTAACAACAAAGAAAATATTGGAGGGGTTGTGGGATCTGAAAGAAGGTATTGGGAGACAAAACCGTGGAATCCTAGGAAACAAAAGGTGAGGATGGTATTGGGAAGATACGTGGGACTGCAAGAGGTGTCATCTCTCTCATTATGTGCGTTGGTTGATTGTTTCAGTTACTGGGCATTGTCGAAACAAAACATAAATTGGTGGGTTGAGGAAAATTGGAAATCTCTGTTGGGATATATCCCATAAGTTATAGTCTTAGTTCGTGGATGGCTTTGCTTCCATTTCAAAGAGGTTTATGATGTGGAGAAGATCCTTGATCGAGTTTGGCTGTATGGAACTAGTAGTTTAATGATTAAACAATTGACTCATCTTTTTGACCTAGAAAAGGATCATATCATATTTCGCCATTGATGGGTGTTATTATTGGGATGCCCTCTGGTTTTCTGGAACTTGGAGGCCTTTAAGGCGATTGATGACTCCTTAGGAAAATTTTTGCTTGTGGATCCGTAGGTTTTATCAGGTCAAGATAGGAGGATTGGAAAATTTTTGGTTGAACTTGATTTACATCAAGGTTTTCCAGCGGAACTAGAAATTGATTGGTGAGGTTTTCTTTATTTGCAAAGGATGGATTATTGGGGGATCCCCTTTAGATGCTCAGTCTGCAAGGAAGTGGGGCACTTGAAAAAATCTTGTCCTCAATTTTTAAAGAAATAATTTATTGATAGCTCTGAAACCGATGTTGTTAAGGAGGTGGTTCAGGCTGCGCAAAGGTTTTCAAATGAAAATGATGATTCACGTAAAAAGGGGGACTCCTCATCCTTGGATATGACTACCGACTCAGTTCTAGGTAAGCTTAAAATATTTTTCCCTGCACTCTTTTCTTCCCTCACTCTGAATGATTTAGTGTTTCTTCAGAGTGTCTGTTTGGATAATCTTTTCCCTCGTTCATCACCATCCCTGCATGAGTTATCTGTTTATTCAATTTTGAGTGAAGATGTTAACAAAAACGTATTGAGCTCAGATAGTTCAGGGGTTCAGAATGTAACACCCATGTTTCCCCCAACTTGTAATTAATCATTAATTAGGATTACCATGTTGTGGCATGGGAACAATGTAAATGTATTATTGTTTGAATTGCCAATAACTGACTGTGGGGGTAAAGCCTTGAAAGTACTAGCCATGATATCACTAGAGGAAAGAATGTGAAAACTATAAGAGATCAGTTAATAAGAAAAGGACTGCTGGTTGAACCATCAACTACCCCATGAATGGAAGCATGGTCTAGCTGCAGAAGTCCAGCCCAAAGTACCACAGGGTCCTGTAGACGCAGACTGACCTGGGTTTCATTCTAATAAAAGGAACAAGATAGGAGGGATGTACATGCAAGGCACGCCAGAGAATAAAAGGAAGAGTGGAGAATGCAAGGAACTCTCCAGCAGAGAACAAGTCGAAGGCCACGGGCTTGATGTTGAGGAAGCATATGATAAACCTCGTCGAGGCCGTGACAGAGAGAGAAATCTCTGAGAGTATGTAGAGAATAGGACCTGAGTAGAAGGTTGCGAACTTGATGTTGAGGAAGCACTTGATAAACCTCGCGGAAAATGTGAAAGAGAAAGGATCGTTGAGAATTGGCATAAATTCCCTGGTGATATCATGGCTTGGCACAGGGGTGGCCAGAGCGCTAAGAATGAATGCTTCTGAGCCTATGGTTGGGTGGAAAGGAAAACACCCATAGTCAGTTAGTTGGCTACAACGTGTAATAGATAAGTATTTTCATATCTTGTGTATTTAAGCGGCAACTGTGAATTAAAGTTGGATATCCTATGAATGTTGCAGGGATGTGCATGTTTGCTCAATGGTTATACTGTATCCCTTTAATTCTGCCTAATTGTGTATTTAAGAAAATAAGGAATTCTTTGGCTTCTACATGTAAATGCCTGAGCCCCGTGGTGGCTCAAGTTAAAATAATTGAACTATGAAGTTGTTGACCTTGGGCATAGCCTCACGTGTGCATGTCGACACTCCAAATCGTTTTGAAGGAAGGAGTTTGTTAAGTTCATGAGAGGTAGTGCATGTATGCACAGAGTCTCTGCGACGCGGGCAGAGACCAAGAACACCCTTAAGTTCTAGAGTTTATAAATGAGCGCAAGGGGTGCGCAAAATTTTTCTCTAGGTGTTAAGTTCAAGAGAAATAATGCAAAATACCTAAGTACTTAAGCAGTTGACAAAGCTCAGGAAGGATAGTGAGATTCAAGCCCCGAAAGGAGAGATCCTTTTGTTTGGAAGAAGAATGGATGCGATTAGTTTGGGAGGAGCCGAAGTTCTTCGCAATCGTCGTATCTGGAGAAGGAACGCGGGTGTTAACAACCTTAGAGCCCTTCAGAATCCACAGGTCTGATGAATTGAGCATATTCACCGCACAGGAGGTGAATCCCCTGAAGTCCCGAAGTCCTAAAGTTAATTTGGGCCATAGATATGAGGATGATCGGGAGCTATCCGGACCATCGGATATAACATATAGTCAGCCCGGTGTTGACCACTTTGGGAGGATAGAGCTTTGGTAACACCAAAACCCCCGAAGTCCGAAAGTTATGAAGTTAACGTGGACCGTGGATCTAAGGATCCTTCGGGATCCCTCACAACCATTCGATCATGGGGACGTGTGTATTACATCGAGATCATGTGGGGGCCCATGTGTTGAGTGATGGTGTTGCCAAGTGTCCCTCTCAGAGTGGCACACACTGGGACCGAAGGGACCCTTGAACGGAAGTTATGAGCCATAGATCTCTAGGGTCACGTAGATACCCTCGAACCGTTATATTGAGGTGGTGGTCAGCCTGACATTGACTGACTCTGAGATAAAAGAGGATTTTTCATCATAAAACTCCCAAAGAGACAAGAGTTGAAGCATATCCGAGTCGTCCAATCCAAAGGGATAGGTGTCGTCAGATCCTGCACTCCGGAGAGAAGTCACTCTGGGAGAATCGAAGTGTGAAGGCATGAGGATTTCCGAAGGCTAGAGTCCCGAAGTCATCTTAGCCGTCCGTTGTTGGAACACGTGGAGACTAGAGATTTACTCCAGGGGAAAGTCATTCCAGAGGAATTGAAGAGTAAAGGCACGAGAACTCCCGAAGGCCGGAGCATCGGAGTTCATCAAAACCATCCATTGGAATAGGACGTGTGACGTGAGATCTGTTACTTCGAAGGATTGGTACTCCAAAAGAAATAACACGGGGGAGCGTTGACTGCAAGTTGTCGAAGCAGGGCAAAGGACAAATATCGACCGTTGATCGGAGAAAACACGTGGTGCTCGATTTGTAACTCCGGGTACGAAGAACTTCAGAGGAAAGAGGTGTTTGGAGCATTCAAAACTCCCGAACGTCGAAGTCCTGAAGTAAATCTCAGTCATTGGTTGTGAAAGAAGTGTGGACTGTAGATCTGGTCTGTGTGTGTTCGCGAGTTCAGATTTTGGCGGATTCGGAGTCAGGTGTGTCGAGAACAACCAAAGCTCTGAAGCATGCTTTGAGTTGGCACCTGGGCACAGCCTAAGGTCATATAAAGGAAGGGGCCTATCATGGAAAGCTAGTGTCTGTTGTTCAAATCCTTCAAAGGGGCCAGGAAAGAGCCCACAAGTTTGGAAGAACCTAGACTTTGGTGAAAGGGGAACCTAGAGAGAGTTAAGAGGAACAAAATTTTGATACCCCACCCTTTAAAAGAGCACCTAGGCGTCAGGTGTGTTACATAGAAGAAGTCATATAGTGTTTTACTTGAGGAGGTTTTATCTTTGGGTAGTTCTTTAAGGGACCTAGAAGGGGTGTTTTTTAATGTCGGGTTTCTAGAAGTTGAGACTGAAAATTTTAAAACAGTCGTTCTGTATGACTGTAAAAAACCTATGCGACCAAACCTTGAACATGAGTTTCAGGTGGTAGAAGGGGTACAGTGCTCAGGAACTATGGTTCCTACTCCTAAATCGTTTTTGGTTGATCAGTCAAAAGGCTTGAGTGGGAATTTATTATTGAATGAAGTTGATTGTGTTCTTTGTGGTGAGGAGGCGGTTTATGTGGAGAACCACAATGATTTTTTACAGTCGGAACTTTCTGTCGAAAAAATGGTTGATGATACCTTAACAACATTTATCCCTTCTTATAAAGAGATTCTAAGTCGTACTCCTCTCCAGATCTACTTGGTGGGGGGGGGGAAGAACTCATCGTCGTCCTATTCACTGGAAAAGATAGATGTGGTGATTGAAGGAGATGGAGTTTGTAGGAAGTGTTAATACTTTTGGTGTAACTATGGAAGATATTCTTGTATATTTGTTTTAGTCAAACCTTTCAAATATTATTATAATTATATTGTACAAGTTGTCTCAACAAAAATTATTATATTATTGGTATTTAACTTATAATTGTAAAAATCCCCATTGTGGCTAGTTGACCCTATTTTATGGGTTAATTAGGTCAAGAGTCATGTCTTTTCAAGACACATTGTTGTGTATAAATAGAGGATAGGTTCCTGTCATTTGGACACACACTCACACACTTCTCTTATGCATCTTGGAGTGCATAAGAAGGTCTAGCGCACAAGTCTCGGAGACTGGTTCTTTTGGTGTTTTGGTCTTGGTCTTTCTTGGGGAGCTATAGTGTATCATTGTACTGGTTGAAGGAACCTATATTTGTAAATGTGTTGAACCTACACAAAATAAATCTAGCTAGAAAATACTATACACATTTGCAGAGAGAAATTGAGAAAGAAGGAGGAGGAGAGAAAGAATAGAAGAATTCTCATTAACCGTTATGAATAATGAATAATTTACACATGATATACTATGTATAACTCAACCAATGCACACTGGAGGAGAACCAATGCACCATAGTGGTGGTCTAGAGTGATCTGGACACACACCAACAATTACGGGAGTGAACTGCCACCTAGTCTAGTCTCTCAAGAAGTTACGACAGTGAACTGCCACCTAGCTGAGATAACTATTCAACTAGTCTTCAATTAACTGACCGAATAGAGAGTAGTGAGGAGTAGATCAAGGAATCAAGGGTAATGCGCTAGTCTAGTGATGATCCCAAGGCAAGTGCGCATTAGCATGGTGATGATCCCAATGTTGCATGTTGACAAAACCAATGCAACATCTAAACTCAACTCAACTAGTCAAATTGAAGTGTCAACTAAAAGAGAATATTCTCCAGGTGGAATATTCTCCCCTAAAATATAGGATACTGAATAATGACTAATTGTGACTAATAAACAAGGAAAAACCTTAGGAAAAATAAATCCTAGGTGTGTGTGAAGGAACTCCAACACCCCCCTGAACATCACTATGGTGAAAATAAAGAATGGGTCCCGACAACGAGGCCATGTTAGGTA
>CBVK0102155561.1:0-15306 GCA_900067695.1 Picea abies
CAAAGGCAAGCAGTTCAGGTCATGGGAAATCTGCAAGCAAAAGTACAGAAAGTGGGCAAGACGAGGGCAAGGCATGGCCTAAGTTGAAGCCACTGCACTGGGATAAAGTTCTCGCAAATCCTGATCATTCAATGGTCTGGGACAAACTAACAGAAGGATCCTTTAGGTAAGGATTCGTATTCTTTTCATTACATCAAATAAGATCTTTGGGTACATTTCCATGTTGTGTATAGCCTTGTATTTTAACCTAAGATCTTGAAACTGAAAAATACACGGGAACAGTCTATTTAATTAGGACATGACCCCTTTTTGAGCTGGTCAGGTTTAGGTCTCAAACATAACTCCACATTTATTAGGTATGTTCTCTCCATGGCTTGGGAGGTCCACATCAATTGTGTGTAACAAGGGCACTGTCTTAGTATCCTGGGGGATGCTGCAAATCATGTATTCTTTTGACCAAAATCTATTCTTTCAGGAAGACAAAGGGTAAAAAGCACACTAGTTTACCTCTGCATTCCTTGGGGAGAGGGCAAGCCCTACATGTATAGTTGTCAGCTCATTGTTCGTCTAGGCTACAACTTTTTAGGAGTTTATGTGCTGATGCAAATTAAATGACATAGATGAGAGAACGGAGAATATTGCCCTAAGAAATGGGACCTCCAAAAGTTTAGGAAAGTTCTCAGCTGATATTACAAAATGGGGAGTATCCTTTAGCAGCTAGAGATTTCTTTCCAAGTGATACACAAACTACTCCATTTCTGTTGACATTCCATCAACTCCAACAGTTGCTTGTGTGGCAGATCATAAAGTTTCTCTTGGTGAGAAAAATCCACTAGCTCTGAGACTCTTAATTTCATCCTTAGCAGCAGCCTACTACTTCTATAATTGATCCCGCTGAAAGAAACCTGGAAGTGTCCTCTGTGAGAACATGGACTGAAAATATAGAATACAGAGTAGAGAAATCGATTTTAATTTCTAAAAATTGTCACAAAGATCTATTTTCTTTATTTTAAACTTTTGCAAACTGCATTGTCCCTATGCTTATCATTTCATAACCAATTGATACCGTTGACAGGCTGGATGAAAAAATGATTGAGTCTCTGTTTGGTTACGATCCCAACCAAAAAGTGAAAAATGAAGTGACAAACCCTTCAGTGCCTGTTCCTAGACAAAAAGCACAAATACTTGATCCCAGAAAATCCCAAAATATTGCCATACTATTAAGGGCTTTGGATGTGACGAAAGATGAAGTTTGTGATGCACTGCTGGAAGGTAAGCTTCTTCACTATCCTTCTAATAATGGAATTGTGCAATTGGAAGATGGACTACTCAAGTTGACTCCATTCCTGAATGGCAAGACAATTGGGTATCAACTGGCTTACTAACATCTATTGCTTGGAACAGGGGATGGTTTAAGCACTGAATTCTTGGAGAAAGTTGTAAAAATCACACTGACTCGGGAAGAAGAAGGAAAACTGAAAGACTACAATGGTGATATTTCCAAACTTGGCCCTGCAGAGAGGTTTCTTAAAGTATTACTGGATGTCCCTTTTGCCTTCAAACGGTTTGATGCAATGCTGTTCAGGGCAACATTTGAAGAGGAAATCAATTTTATCAGGAAATCCTTTGTGACATTGGAGGTCAGTTTACCTTCCTTCCTGCTTGGGTAATCTAGTATATTTATGCATCAAAGTGACCTTATTACATGACAAATAATTTTAATGGTGTATCTTCCCTTTGGTAGGTAATGTAGCTATCCTTTATCTGATATTTTGTTGCATGCCCAAGTCCTATATTAGGTGTATTCTGTGTAACTCTTTTCACAATTTAAAGCGATAACCTCACTTAAGCAATGCTCAGACAAAAGACCTTTCGAGCTGATGATACATGTCAAAAATCCAGATTATCTCAGCGTAAGAATTACACTAGAAAATGATAAACAGTAGTAACAGTATACAAGCATGATTTTGGGAAAACGTTAAATGCAGGAGTGTTTTACACTTTAATGTGCCACTTCCATAAACGATGTTGTCTCCTGAAACAACAGTTAGAGTTCATTCAATTTTTAAATTTAATTCTAATTCTGTGCTGTCACAGGCTGCATGCTCAGAACTAAGGGGAAGGCGTTTGTTCTTGAAATTACTGGAAGCTGTCCTAAAAACTGGTAACCGAATGAATTCCGGTACTTACCGCGGCGGTGCACAAGCTTTCAATCTTAACACACTTCTCAAGCTAGCAGATGTCAAAGGGAAAGATGGAAAGACAACTTTACTACACTTCGTTGTTCAGGAGATTATAAGATCAGAAGGAAAACATATTGCAGACGCTGCAGATCAATCCCCCTCAAGCTCAAATCCTACATCTTATGGGATAGATGGTAAAGATGAAACTTCTGTTAATAAAGAAGAAGATTACGTGCGATTTGGATTGCAGGTTGTTTCAGGGTTGAGTGATGAGCTGCATAATGTGAAGAAGGCTGCAGGAATAGACTCAGATACTTTGACTAGTTGTGTGTCAAAACTTGCTAGTGGACTAGCAAAGTTAAGAGAGTTTTTGCAGACAGATTTAACCTCGAGACATCTAAAGGATGAAAACAGATCAGCTGAGGGTATGGACACCACTGAAGGAAGTTTCTATAAATCCATGGAATCTTTTGTAAAGCAAGCTGGGGAGAAAATTAATGAAATTCAGATTGAGGAATCAAGAGTGTTCTCTCTCGTTAAGAAGATCACCTTGTATTATCATGCTCAAGCAGCTGGAGAAAAGTCTCAACTTCTTCACATTTTTGTCATAGTAAGGGACTTTTTAGGCATGCTTGATCGAGAATGTGGTGAAATTGGCAGAAACCTGAAGAAGAAGAATCCAAAAATTGTAGAGAAGGAATCGCCTCCAGTTTCGATCCATAACCTATCACACGCATTATTCCCAAATGCTTTTGAGAGGAAGTCTGATAGTTCAGATGATGAAAGTAAGTAATCAATAGTGAGATATTGCACTGGGGATGTTTGTGTGGGTACAGGCTTATTACCCCGTGCAGAACTAACCTTTGTATTATCAAAAGGGACCCGTTACCTCAATTGAAAGAGCCAGACAAACTCTAGTACTAATCAAGGTTCTCTTCCTATTATGATTCTTCTCTCTGGCAGCTTGAGGTAAATGTCATATCATTTCTTTTTAAGATGAAATTTTATATATTTTCCTTTAAAGACGAGGTTTTATCTACTGATTCAGCTACAACAATTATATCAGATTATGAATTTATGACAGGTAGAGTACAAACATGCTACTAGTAGTAGCCAAGTAGTTGAGTAGCAGATCCAGGAACCAGATTCTAACAGGAGGCAGCCTAGTTTCAACCGCTGCCCTCCACTAAGTTTGGAGTGTACAATGACGAAACTTGCAACATTGTTTGACACTCTCAAGTTTCAACCATGTTGCAGTGTAAAATGGTGTTGGTGTCACAATGTAATTAACCCATATTCTATTGAGATTGAATATTTTAGTACCTGACAATTTCTACTAACCTCTATTCAAGTGAGATTTAGTTTTGCAGCACTTGGCTGCATGTACAATTATCTCTCCAATGTTATGTAATTTGTCAAAGAGAAACAGTAAAGTTTGGCACTATTCACATTTATCTTTAAACTCATTTTCAAATCTAAGAATAAATTTACGAGTGCAGAGTAGAAGAAACAATGTCGAGGTAAGCCTTTCAATTCTTCTTTTAAGTTAATCACAAAGCACTGTACTCACGTCCCACAAACTCTCCTTTCCAGAGAGAGTTGTTATTCTGAACGGTTTCAAAATTTGTTAAAGAAATTTTTACATCGCCATTCTCTAGAAATACCCAAATTGGTCACAGAAATGAAAAATTTGGAAAGCAATTCTTCTACAAAAACTGAGAATGAAAATTCAATTTCTTTGCTTCTATGTATCCTTGAGACATTCGTGGAAGATTACTCAGTCCCTTGTTATACCAGAGTGAGCGATTTGTGATTTGCTGAATTTTAAAAAGCTAGAAGTAATTCTCAATTACCATGGACCGAAAATTGAATTTTTGATTTCTTAGATTCAGAAATTAATCAAAGGTAATAACAACAATATTTTTTTCCTTTAGTGTGTCGGTTAATGGCAGGGATTAGCCTCTTGTTTAAGAAATCAGAAATCACAATCCAGGGACATCTAAGCCGTCAAATTAACTTGGGATGTGACTTGATCGGGTCACAGGATTTTTTTGAGTGTAGGTTAATTGTAGGGATTAGCCTCTTGTTTAAGAAACCAGAAACCACGATTCAGAGACATCTAAGCCGTCAAAATAACTTAAGATGTCACTTGGTCCGAGCCACACCAACCCTTAACATAGTTAGATTTTTTTGGGTATCTCCTCCCAACTAACACAAGTTTCGAACCTTAACAACCTTAAATCCGATCATACTAACCTAACTTCATTAATAACAACAATATTAAATCCAATCATACTAACATGACTTGATGTAAATGTAACAACAGCAATATTAATGTGGGTAGTTCTCTTCTAATTACTGTTGATGAGCTTTCAAGTGAGATATGCGATAATGAAATTGAAACACGGAAATCGAATCTTTGATTTCTTGGATTCACATATTAATCAACAGGTAATAGCAACAGTATTGATGTGGATATTTTAAAGCAGGTTCTGTTCCGAGTCCTGACTACTGTTGGTGGTAATAGCAACAATATTGATGTATGTATTTTAAAGCAGGTTCTGTTCTGACTATTGTTGATGAGCTGAGCTTTCAAGTGGGATGTATGATAATGAAATTGAGACCCAAAAATTGAATCTTCTTGGATTCAAAAATCAATCAATGGTAATAGCAACAACATTGATGTGGGTGTTTTACAGCAGTTTCTATTCTGACTACAGCTGATGAGCTGAGCTTTCGAGTGGGATGTAGGATAATGAAATTGACAACCAATAATTGAATCTTTGATTTCTTGGATAAAAAAGTAAATCAATTGTAATAGCAACAATATTGACGTGGGTATTTTAAAGCAAGTTCTGTTCTGACTACTGTTGATGAGATGAGCTTTCAAGTGGGATGTATGATAATGAAATTGACACCGTCCTTTCTGTAGTGCAACAAGATATTGCTTTCATTAAGAATGAACAGTTAACATTTAATAACTTTTTTTTGGGGGGGAAAAATAGAAATTGTCTCTTATTATGATAAAAAAAATTGTCATCGGTTTCATCTTAAAACTCCTGGCGATCAGACATGTCCATATAGACAAGTCTATGAGAGCAATTACTGTTTGGAAAAATGTTTACAACTTTGTTGTTAGGATGTGCAATTTTGTTTAGTGGTAATTTATAAGTTGTATTTTTTGATGTGAGTTTTAACCAAATCTTTAGAAATTGTTTGGAGTCATTGTTGTTTTATAGTGGTTATTTTATACTACATTATGGAAGTATTGTTAGTATTTTAACAAGGTATTTCAATCCACCATATTTTTATTATATTTTAGTGGATATTTCTAAAGGTTAGTTGTGTTAAAATAGAGGGTTCATTTCCTTCATTTATAGAACATAGCACAATAAGGAGATGAGAAGTTGCAGCATATTCATACGAATAATTTTATGTGTAAGTGTTAATTTGGAACTCAGGCTTCACCATTACATGTCTTGTGCAAACTTTGTTTTAATTTGTTTAGTTTGATTATACCTTGTTAAATTGTTGTATATTCTAGTAAAGTGAAGACAACAATCAAGATCTTTTGTGCATAATTTTTATATGGTATTAGAACTAAGAAGTCTCAATTCCTAGCCTTTGTTGCCATGGCTTTTTTCAAAAATTTCATTAACTCGCACCACCAACCAATTTGACCAAAGGTGTTTTGGATAAAAAATTGTCCAAATCAAGACAATTTCTACCAAATTTGTTAAATTTGACAAAAAATTCAACTCCATGAGAGGCTCCAAAGGTATTTGAATGGATGAATATACCCCAAAACTGGTTGGTGGTGCGAGTTAATGGCTCAATAATTCAATCGATAGCATGAGATGTCCTTGTTGTAGAAGTGTCAAAGGAACAATATTGAGGAGCATTTGGAATGAGTTGTTGTGCTTTAAGGATAACCTTGTCCTTATTTCAGGGCATGGTGATGGCCACGTCTTTAGTGACAATAAGGAGTGTTTTTAAAAACTAGTCCAAAAGGATGTTCTTGTTGAGTTTGATTTTAGACGAGTTGCCTCATCTACATCACTCACATATATGATTCATGATATGGGTGGCTATGGTTTGGTGATAGGTAGTAAGAATCTCAACATTGGTATAATGGTGAAGTGGTAATTGAAAAAAGGTCAAAAATATCTTAGATAGTGACTCAAAAATGGCATGAGTAGCTTGGGTTAGTTCATTGTACCATTTGGCAGTTGCCTCTATGAGGGTGTGTTGAAATAAGCGAAATCGAACATAATCTTTTGGAAATTCTATTGGAGGAGCACCAAAGATGAAAAGCCATCACATGGTTTGGTGGATCCTCACCAGGGTGACCCTTAAATTTTGGGATATTGGATGATAACTTGGTAGACCTATTTGACGAACTTAATCAGATCATGGAGGACAGGATCATCGATGACTTCTCCAAATCAAGAAGATTCAAACTAGCCATGTAAGGCATGTTTGGGCCAGCCATAATGGATGAAGTAATGGTTGACAAGCTAACAAATGATGAGCTCAATGTTGAAGAGATAGTGGAGGACGAGCTTGATGGAGTTGAGCTCAACGTGCAGGGGCTCAAGTTTGGATTTGGAGATTTTGCAATGCATCTTGGTGGATAGATAGAAAGTGCGAGAAGGAGGACGAGCTTGATGGAGTTGAGCTCAACGTGCAGGGGCTCAAGTTTGGATTTGGAGATTTTGCAATGCATCTTGGTGGATAGATAGAAAGTGCGAGAAGGCCTCCTAACAAACAAGTGAGGCCATGAAGCCTAAGAGAATGTCTGGGAAATTGTTTTTTTCTATAGTGTTTAGTTTATAAATCGCTTTTGGTCATTAAGATAAGATGGGAAAAAAATGTGTTAAATGCAATAAATCGCCAAAGTAGTGTCTTTGATTTTAAACATGTGCATAAGTGGTGGAAAAAGTGGTATTAAAGTTGTAATTAAAATAGTAAACACACATAGCTTTAATAAAGGGTTTTGTGTGATGATAAAAATATAAAAGCACACATTCTAAACTCTATCAAGGTTCAAAGAATCCATAGTGTCAGTGATTGGGCCTTCCAAGAGTCTTGATGGATGGTGATGAAATACATTGAAGATGGCAAGTGAAGGTATGATAGAACTGGTTATGGTGAAACATCCTTGTGAATAGGTCCAAGGGGGCAACAACTATTTGTCTCAGGGGCTCTTACAATCCCACAAGAACCACCCAACAATAAACCTAAGATTGGTAACTAAGATACCACTTCATAGATCTTGGATAATGGGTTATCGACTTCGAGCGATTAAGGGGTGATAATGTAGCTTGAAAAAGTTCAATGGTTACATCAAACTACTAGTCTTGACCTAAGATTGACACTAAAATGAGAGCACATATGCTAGAAAGCACTTTGGTACCCTAGGAAAACAACTAAGTTTCAGTGAAAAAACAACCACAATTGGTGATTAGAATCCCTACCTCCACAATCCCATCCTAGACTATAATTTGTTTTGCCCTCAATGGGAGGATTTTAGTAGATTCTATTAATTTGCTCTCATTTTTATAAGGTTTGGCTCGGCTTCAAGAACCAAAAACATTTATCTTTACGAGTGTTGAAGGAGGTATTTTACTACCCCAATCTTTTTTAATCACCCAAATCACTTTAGAAGTGATAGACAAAGAGCATATTTTGATTAGGAATATGTTTTAGGTTCTTTGTTGTGTGTATTTGTGTAGTGATAAACATAAATTGACGATGCGGAAGTAAAATGATGAATATAAAATGCGAGAAATAAAGAACATTAAAAGTAATAAGTACTATACATGAAATTATTTCTTTCTATGTCTACAATGTACTCTAAACTTAAGAATTTAACACGATAAACAACATACTTAAGACAAACAATAATTCATAGAAAAATGAAATTGCCTATAAAACTTCATAGGAAAGTCAAACATTATAGGAAAATTAAACTTAAAGGAGATCACATAGGTCATAGTTCTAACAATTGTGCATTTTTTAGGAATCACACATGTCATAGAACAAAGAACAATGTGATTGCACAATACACTGCACATACAATTTTGTTGTGCATGTTTTTAGGTAAATCTTGCATGTGTAGTGCTAGTATTGAAGGAAAACTAGTGTGAACAATGTGAGTTAATGGGGTATTGTGGTGCAAAAAGCCAAAATTTTGAAATTTTGAAAAAGTGAGGCCTTCCAATTATTAGTAGGGGCCAAAACAATGACAAATGTGAACCTGCAAACTACTAAGGATTACAAACAATCCTTAAAAGTATCTAGGAGTTCAAATTAATGGATTAAAATCCCTATTGAAGTTGTCATTTTGTATATAGGGTTTTTGTTCTCATGATTACAAAAAATATATCCTAGTAACTTGATTTTTTGAAACTAGGAGTAGGAAAAATGAAGTAAATGAACAATAATATGAAAAGACTATTTATTCCCTAACATGTAGATCAACTATCAAAAAATCAAAAGAATGATTTAAATGATTCAAATAGCTTATAAACATGAGTTTTGGGGGCAAAGAGGAGTGCTTTATTATCCAATAGAAAAGGAAAAATAACATGAATGGTATCACATGTGGACTAGCTTGTAGCATGTGGCTTGTGGCCTCCAATCTTCTCCATGGGAGGGTCCTTTTAACCTCCAATAAGGCTCTCTAAATCTTTAATGTCAAATGGGTAACACTCCCCCTTGTGTTTGGACACTTTGGAGTGGAAAAACCATAGGCGTGAAAGAAAGAAAACACTAGACTAAGTGAGAAGAAGAAATGGACTCCCCACTTCTTAGCTCCAATCGTCTAGTGTAATCTTGCATTCATAAACCTTTTTTTGAAAGTATAGCCAATGATTTCTATTTATAGGCCATTAATGAATCTTGAACCACATTAGTTTAGATGTGAATGCCTTGAATCCAATCATGGGCACCCATGTGATTGACTTAACCTCAAGAGTGGCTAAGTACTCCTCCATTGATGAGGAAGGGATGCTTGGTATGATTATTTTCTCACCAACCACTCCATAAGATTGACCAGAAGCATTTATAAGCCATGAAATTCCTTGTTTCATATATTTGCAAATGTAGGTATTCAAGGATTTCTTGCACCAGTTTCATGATAATTTTAGTGTGGACCTTGATAAGGTCAATTGCAACTTCGACTTGGGGAGTGGCATGTGATTAGCCTATAAACCATGCTTTCAAGTGTAAAAGGTCATGTTAATGATGCTTTATGATGTTTCTAGTTAAAATCACCTAAATGTCGCAAGTGAACAAAATTCATGTGACAACAATGTTTTTGTGAGGATATCAAGTACAAGATTGGAAATTTCCATGCTTAATCTCATCAAAGATTACTTCCCAATAGAAAATATGGCATTGAATGAGAACAATGATGATACATTTATTTTATGTATTACATATTGATTAAATAAATATGCCTTTGAAGAATTAATTAACTCATGATGGTAGATTGATATCTCATGGCCTTGTAGACTGGCTTGGGGCTCTAATGATTTCCCTAACCTTCTACTGTATAACCCTATACCGTATACAAATATATCAAATAAAATAAAATATTAGTGAATATACATTATTCAAAGCGAAATAAAAATACTTACTATATAATGTATGTAAAGATGACTAATCTATCACTAATCTATGCTAACCTATCCTATCTAGGAGCACACTAGATTAACCGGTGAGTTATCATTGCGACCAAAATCCTACACAACTTTTATACAGTTGGTTGTAACAAAAGGGAAAGATTGGAAACAAGTGCATACAAATATATATAATTAGATTAATCTAGATCACAACAAAGTATATGATAACAACCCACAAATCTCAAGGCATTGAAATATTCAAAGAAACATCAATAATTGTAGAATGACAAAGATTGTATGAGAATCAGTCTACAACAAACAAGTATTCTTACAGCCCATAGAAACAATAATTATCTTCACTTGAATTAGTTCAAAGCTCTGATCTATTTCTACACAGAATTCCTTCTATAATCGGTTGGCCATGAGGGCTTCTCAATATTAATTAACAGTGTATAAGTTCTCGAAAAAGTTCTTGGGTCTATACAATGCTTGAAAATCCAAAAAAAGTCCTTATCAAATGAGTTTCTACCCTATTTTATACAAAAATTAGTAACTCCCATGTGTCTCTTCATTTTCTTCTTGAAGAGATAGTTACAAAATGGTTCATCTTCTCTTCCGTAATGACAAGTGTGTAGCAAAAGGCAAAATTAAGAGTAGTTAGGAAAAGGAAGAAAAAAGGGCAAGTATCATGTACTTTTCTTATGAACTTTTTCTTTTGAGGTAGGTCATCCAGACTTCCAACCGGTTGTAGAGTGATTCAATCCTTCGGTATGTCAGCTACTCTAATGTTGCATTGTTCAAGGTAATACTGTCATCGAGGGTGCTCATATCCTTTTCTAACTTTGTCATGAAAGCTTGCACCATTGTATGAAGCTTTACTAGCTGCAACAAATGTTGATCAACAAGGCCGGTGGATACAAAGGTAGTTGCTTCAACTATTTCCTTCCTTTGGTTTGTGTTGTCTTGAACTGCATTTACCATTTCTTCCACTACTAGGTTTTTTCCAAGTTTGTCTAACCTTGGGAGGTAGCCATTTTTTATCAATTCCTGAGCAGCCTTGTGGATTCTGGAACATAGTGCCATAGATTTAGTTACTTTTCTATCAACTCTTTGTCCTATCTATTGGAAATGATCCAATGCATACAAATTGGTCTTTCTCTCAGATTTTGACGGCCTATATAACTCAGGAGGTGCATCAGGATTTTCCTCTATCCACATATCGATGTCAACTATACCCTCACAAATGGTGTTGTAGTGTACCAGCTTCATTTGTATCTGTTTATTTTGGTCGATGATCATGACAGTTGTATCTTGGAACACGTGTAGATGAGCGTACATGTCAATAATGGCACCTTCTAAGTCATTTATAACTTTCTTGGCACTGTATTTGAAGCTGAGGAGGCTTATTTCATTGATATTTACTTGTTGAAGTCTTTCTTCTAGCTCTGTGATCCTTTCCCCCTTCTCTATGTTCTGTTGGCATAACCTCTATATATTTTCTATGGTTTCATCCATAAATGCAGAATCAACCCTAGTTGTTGCCACATGGTATTCCCTAACATCTCATGTGACAAGGACTTGAGTAACCACTAATATCGGGGCTCCTTCTGTTACTGGAACCTTTTTAACTCTTTTTTGCACAATTCTACCAGTTTTACTATCATGTGTGAAGCTTCTTAGATCCAATACTTCTGCTAGTCGAAAACGCTCCCAGGGCCCAAGGCCTAAACCAATGTTTGTTGTCTCTACTTCTATACCTACGGTGGATGTTCCTGGGATATCCAATTCCATTAGGTGTGTGACATCCTCTTTGTTCTTTGTATTCTTCCTCTGTCTTTCTTCTTCAACAGATTTACCCATTTCTTCTTTTGTTGCCTTCTCTGCTAATCCCACTGCTACTCTTACTGCTTCTGCCATCTCCTTTTCTATTTTTGCAGTGGCTTTTTCTTTGGCCTCAGCCTTAGCTTTTGCTTCATCTTCTGTTATGGCCTTTGTTTTGTTGGCTTCGATTTTTTATTTATTTTTAGCATCATTCTTCTTTTTCAACACCTTTTCTTTGTCTCTTCTCTTTTAATCTACCGACGCTTCTTCCTCCTCTTCAGTGGAACCTAAATGAGTTGAGATAGAGATGGGAGAAGATCTCCTAGATTCCTCTTGTTCTGCTTCTCTTCCGACCACTTCTCTTGTTGTTTCTTCATCGATGATCCTCCCCTTTGGTTGGCCATGCCTATTGAAAATTACTTCGTCGTACGTCCTGGCATTTTGGTGCACCTCCTCTTCTTCCCAGAATTCAATGGTGTATTCATATGGGAGCCTCATGCTATTGAAGTGATCTTTGACAATATTCTTAGGGTCATGCCTCTTGAATCTTTCCTCTCCAAAGTGGTAGGAAAGTAACATGTCCACTTCTGTTTGAGATTTCTTAGTGTTTTCAAAGAAATAGTTACCATGTAAAGAGGCAGTGGAGGCTAAATTGCTTTCTTTGATCTGTATAACATTCCTCTGAGCCGATGTATGATAGTTTGATATGCCACCTCATGAAGCACAAGTTTGTCAGAAATGAATCGAGGGAGTAAGTGGGGTTGTTTCATCGCACCATATATTCATATATAGGTATCGTGCTCCATCAAATACCAATCCCCGATCCTTTTTTATGACTTCTATGGTTTTGTCTGTCATACAAGGTGGGGAGGTGCAAAACATAAATTCATACAATGGGGCAAGGAAGTGTTCGCATATTCTTTGATAGTTTGTTTGGTATTTGTGCCCCCAAAGCACCTTACAGTAGATGTGGATAGCAGCGTCGATAGACAACCAAATCCATCCCATGTTTGGTACCTGTGAGATGTAAACATTATGTCTAGAATATATGAGGACATATGGAAACTAGGAAAGATTCCTGGTTGTGCTTGTGTAAGTGCAGAAATGGCAGTTTTGATATTTTCAAACAATAGGTCTGCCTAGTTGAATGAGACTCCCACATCTGCACAAAAATAAATTAGGGGCATGTACAATAGGGGGAAAGGATTTGCATCTGGTTCCCCATACAACATGCACAACATGGATACCATATATTGGTATGGTCTCCTTAAATTGGTCGTGGGGTATAGACTCTTGGGCCGATACTTGAACTTATTATCTACTTTGTACCATGCAGAGAATACATATTTCAGTGTAAGCTCCAACTCATTGAGGTGTTGAACATATAGTCTTTTGTTCCCAGCTTCAATATGGTAACACTTAACTAAATCATCGGGCTTGAATGAAGCTATAGGTTCTTTTATTTCATTAAATACATATCGACTATTTATGTCTACGTTTTTCAAAATCCAAGAAATGGTGTCTGCACAAGGGAAGACCGCTGGATGTGCTGCCACCCTAAAAATTCCCGACTTTCTGATGTTCCTGAACACCTGGAGCTCATATGGCTCCTCCGCCTCCATAGAGAAATTTGAATTGTTGAACATATAATATACTTCTCCCCACTTTAAAGTTTCTCCATCCTTCTCTAGGAGTCTCGACATATCATCATATACGGTCTCGACAATTTCTTTCTCTACTATTTGTTGGGAGCTACTAGATGGCTCAACTCCTGTTTCTTTCACCTCCATCTTCTTCCGTCGTGACATGTTTGAACCTGCAGAAAGGATAAATTTAGAGTGTGTTATTTGAAATACAGCTAAATGATCAAAAAATTATAAGAATTATTGAAATTATCAAGACATGGCAAGCTACTTCTTGCATATGTTAGGTTAATGGTAGAAAATGTTGAGTGAGATTTTGTGGTGAAAATCTTGGGCACCATATTGGAAAGGTGAAATCGGAGATTAAGAAAACAAATTATTTAATACAGATTGAAAGGGTTATTAACAATTCCTCCAATCGCATCGAAGGAGTTAGTAACAACTCCTCCGAACACATCAGAGTAGTTGTTACTAACTTCTCCAATATGTATTCATAATGGATTGTCATATTATCGAGGAGCTCGATGATCCAAAAAGGATCTAGAGAAGACTAAGGATAACTCATAACTCACAGAAGCAACTCAGGAAGCTCAGAATGGCCTCAATAAATAGAGAAAGGGAATAACTCACAGAAGCAACTCAGGAAGCTCAGAATGGCCTCAATAAATAGAGAAAGGGAAAAACTTCAAAGTTCTCAAAACTAATTGAAATTGGCATCATCACGAAGAGCGCGTCACAAGATTTCCAACGGCGTAAATGAATCATTAAACAAAGTTACGGATCGAAAGATATTCGCGGTCAAAGTTTTTCAACCTAGCCAAGTCAGTAGGGATGGGTCAGTATCCGTACTATTGACATCAACATCAGTACGAATGATGTCAACATCTGTATAGTATACGTGGCACACGTAGAGGGTGACATGTGTCATGCTGACATCAACATGGTGACGTGGAAACACTAGAGGCTGCCACGTGTCACTCATTTTTTACATTTTTCGGTCAACATGTGGACCAATGAGGAAGTGCCATGTGGAAGTCTGAACAAGCATGTGGTAGGTCATATGGGACGTGAAAAACACATGGCATCTGTACAATACATGGCATGCTAACGTGGCAAGCAGTTGACGTGGAAGGATGACTGTGTAAGTGGATGATGTGGGCCAATGAAAGGCCACCATGTGGCCCAGTCATGGGCTGCCACGTGGCAGCGGGAAAGTTCCCAATGAGGGCCAACAACCAAAAATCAAAAACATAAAAGGGGGGGTTGGCGCTAGGTTGGCTAGCGCCAACCCCCTGTCCACCAAATTTATGTACATCCCGCCACATCTCGCCACCAACAAACCGTCCACCAAAAATACCACTAAATTTAACGGAGGTTACACTATATTCATATGCAAATATCCTATGGTTAAAACAATAATCCAAAGGGAGGAGGTCCAGGGGCTTGACCCTGAGACCTCCCCCAACATTTCACCCTCCATACATATTCACAAACCACCCCCAACATTTCACCCTCCATACATATTCACAAACCAATGGGACAAACAACCATGTTGGTTAATCCGCCCGACCTTTTAATTTAAAAACCGACCTTTTCCAGTGCACAGGGGGGGTGGGGGGTGAGGCGTGCACTAGTCCGTACTAGGCACCGATTTCAATGCAGAAGTACTGTCATTAATGCAGGTTGTAGGCATGAAAACTGAGACAGGATTTCTCCAGGGGCTGAAAGTGCTAGACTCAGATCGAGGCATGGAGATAGTCACTTTTGGGTAATTCGACGCCACAGATTCAATGGTGTTGTTTGTTTTCTGATCTGAGCAAATATTCTATAGCTTAACTCCATAATGAGGTATACTTATGTATTTTTCCAAATTATTTTGATGAGTTAATAAAAAGGCCTACCCATTTGAGAGCAGGACCCAGAGACGTAGTCCACCAAGGACGAACTCCGTTATCAAGTTTATTTTTGTTCAGATTTGATGCTTATGTCTCTTCATTATTGAGTTATTCCTTCTTTATGGTGCACTTCATT
>CBVK0102155562.1:0-14215 GCA_900067695.1 Picea abies
ATGGGAAGGTATCTCCATGGATTTTGTATGGGGTTTACCAATGTTGAAAAGGGGTCATGACTATTTGTATGTTGTAGTGGATAGGTTCAACAAGATGTGTATCCTAATGCCATGTAAAAAGAAGATCATTGTTGAGTAGACTGTTAATCTCTTCTTTCAGTATGTTTGGGTTCACTTTGGGCTACCAACATCCATTATATTAGATCGAGATAATCAATTGCTTGGGGATTTTTGGAAAATATTGTGGAGAATGATGGACACCAAGTTGAAGAGGAACACTGCTTTCCATCCACAGACCGACGAACAGACAAAGGTTGTTAACCAAACATTGGTACTTTTTCTTCAAGGCTACTACAACAAGCATCCCAAGTTATGGGATGAAAAAATACCCTATGTATAACATGCTTACAATCGAGCCTTACATTCCTCCACTCAATGTTCTCCTTTTGAGACATGTTTTGGTTATTTTCCTAAGGTTTCTTTGGACTTGATGTATGGGAGAGATGTCAATTCAAATGAAGAAAGAAATGAAGACTGGGCATGGATTTCAATGCAGAAGTATTGTCATTAATGCAGGCTGTAGGAACAAAAATTGAGACAGGATTTCTCCAGGGGCTGAAAGTGCCAGACTCAGATCGAGGTGTGGAGAAAGTCATTTTTGGGTAATTCGATGCCAGAAATTCAGTGGCACTATCTATTTTATGATCTGAGCAAATATTCTGCAGATTAAATCTAGAATGAGGTATACTTATGTATTTTTCCAAATTCTTTTACTGAGTTAATAAAAAGGCATACCCATTTGAGATCAGGACCCAAAGATGTAATCCACCAGGGACGAACTTCGTTATCAAGTTTTTTGTGTTTAGATTTGATGCTTATGTCTCTTCATTATTTAGTTATTCCTTATTTATGTCACACTTCATTTTATGCTCATTTAATACAATTATTTAATAAGTCATCTTGATGAAAATATCTCAGATCACTCGAAGAACTTAAAATGAACTCCTTCGATATAATTGGAGGGGTTGTTTCCATTTGTTTCGAAAATGTGCAGAGGAAATAGTTTTAACTCTTTTGAGCACATCAAAGAAGTTAGTAGTAATTTCTCCAATGTTCTCGGAGATTTACTTTGAAAGTATCTGGTTTTAGAATTAGGGTTTTCCGTGAACAAAGGATAACGATCCAGGAAAACTATGACTAGCTTAGAGGAGTGTGGGGAAAGCCTAGGACTTTCTTAGATCAAGTTCTTAGATCAAGGTATTTGTGCCTGGGACTGGCTTGTGAGGGTTGAGTGCAAGGATGCAGAGAAATTCCATCATGGTGAAGGGGAAAGGGCTGACTGGTTGTGCATCTCGTGTAAAAAAACAAGTTCTAAAAAAAATGTAAGGTTGGAGAAAAGGGGAGTGTTTGAGAGCAAAAAGACGAAGAGCGGGGGGAAGAGGATTATCAATCTAGAGCAATGGGAGAAATAAAAATTAATAAACAAAGACCTAACCCTAGCTTGATAAGGGAGAGAGGTGAGGTGACCTTACCTATATTATGCCACCACATGGTGGATATGGATAGGTGAGAGCCTTGAACGATGTTCAACTCAATGCGTTTATCCTTGATTTTTCTCATTCACTCGCAAACGGTAGGATAACACTAAACCTAACCCCATTCTATTTTTTTAGCCAAACAATTACTTATGACATTTAATGCAGTGGTTGGGGTTGGTTTTATCTAATGATTTAAGAGAAAGTTCTTCGATTAGTTTGGAAGAGTTAGAAATAACTCTTCCAAACATATCAGAGGAGTTATAAGTAACTCCTCCGATATGATCATAGGAGTTTCTCCCAACTCTCACAATATCGTTGTGTATTAGAGAAAAAGATATGAACTCCTATGAGCTTGTTCAGAGGAGTTTGAAGTAACTCCTCCAAACTTGTTTAGAGGAGTTAAAGGTAACTCTTCCAAATTGTTCAGAGGAGTTAAAGGTAACTTTGCCGATTTTAAAATTTGGATTGCAACACTAAGTACTATTTGTTTTCCAAGTGAAACATGAATCATCAAATTAATCTTGAGATGGAGAAGGAGACTTATAAGGCTTTCTCTTAGGCTCAAAAAGAAAAAATGGGGCTCCATTTTTAGAGAAGTAAACAAAATCAAAAGAAAAACGGAGGGTTGTAGTGCATGTCACAACAATACATTACAATTGGCATAACTTTTTATTGGAAGATATGTTTTTGGTGATTTAAAATTTGTGATAAAGAGAAAATAGAGGATTATTATTATTATTATCCCACATGGGTCCAAAAAAAACCTCAACACCAAATAAACCTTCAAAAATCTCACACAAGACACCAGAGGAAAATGAAGATTTTGAAAATAGGCTATCCCAATTAAAGAACCAAGTTGATGAAATGAATGTTAGTATGTTGAAACAAGTGGATTTAACACATTCTTATAAATACCTCAAAATAGAATTAGAAGATCAAATAAGAAATAATATGGATGAAAATAAGAATGAATTGGAAAAGAATATGGATACAAATAAGAATGAGATTAATGAAGAATTACAAAAATTCATGAAGTCCATAGAAGCCATGTTCTTATAGGGGATCCCTAAAAGGGATACAAATATCCAAGGAAATTATGAAAATAAGGAGAACAATGGTGTTGAGACTCAATCATATATGGAGAGTATTTTATCACAATGGGAGAACACCAATACTAAATTTTAGAATTATCCATCACTTCTAGATCCACGTCATCAAGAATTCAAGTCAACACCAAGGAACTATTTCATTCCAAAGATTGATATGAGGAAGTTTGATGGTAAATATCATATTACATGAATGCTCTAGATGGAGCAATACTTTAATATACATCAAGTGCCAAGAACACAAAAGGTACCTATTGCATCCTTGTATTTAGAAAATGATCAATTTGTTTGGTATCAATGACTTTGTGAAAGAAAAAAGAATCATATTATCTCTTGGTCCATTTTTATGGATGAATTGATATCACATTATGGGGATAATAAGAGAAATAATTCTTTAGTCAATTGATAAATATTCAAAAAAGAAGAAGACCAATTACAGAACACATTCAACAATTCCAAAAGCTCAACCTTAGGGTAAAGAACATTCCCAAGTATAATTTGTTAGATCTCTTTATGGGCACTTTAAAGGAGGACATTCAACATGAGGTGTGTCTCTTCGAACCTAAATCCCTAGAGAAAAATTTTAGTATAGCAAGGAAAGTGGAAAAACAAATATGGCTACTAGAAGGGTGGTCACTAATATTTATAGAGAGCATCATGTTCCCTCTCCTAACCCCACTCAACCAACAAGGTTGACACCTCAACAAATGGATGAAAGAAGAGAAAAGGGACTATGTTTAAATTGTAATAGTAAGTGCAGTAAGGGGAATACATGCGGCAAGAAGAAATCATTCTACATAGACTGTGAAGAGGAAGAAGATCAAGAATTGGAACCATCACAAGATCTAGATCTAGAGGAGACTACTCCAACGATATCTTGTCATGCATTTGTTGGCATTAGTACTCCACAAACCATGAATATACAAGGATACATCAAAAAAAGAAAAGGTAACAATGTTGATTGATTAAGGTAGTACCCATAACTTCATCAATTACAAATTAGCAAAAGATCTCAATTCATTTGTATTTCCAACACTAGAGTTTCAAGTAATGATTGCAAAATGGAGGTACCATAAATTATTCTGGGAAGTGCCATAGTATTAAACTCAATATGGGGGAGTATTTATTGGATATTCTCATGATTTTCATCCAAATGGGTGGTGTTGATGTTGTATTAGGGGTCCAATGGTTACAATAATTGGGAACAATGGCCCTTAATTTTCAATATATTTTCATGATATTTTTTTTAGAAGGAAAGGAAATTGAGCTTAGAGGTATCCAAGGGAAACCCTCTAAAGTGATAAGCTCTAACAACATGACAAAATTACTCAAAAAGGGATATTGTGGTGTAATTGCACAATTATTCTCACTAGATGTTCAAACATCTGTATCCTTTGATCCAATGGATCTCCAAATGGTTATCAAAAACCGTTCCAAGGTATTTGGAGAGATTCCTAAGGGTCTTCCACCGGTTCGAGATCATGATCATGCTATTCATTTGAAACATGGAAGTGCACCACCTAACATTAGGCCTTATAGGTATCCATATGTAGAGAGAATGAGATTGAGCATATGATCCAAGAAATGTTAGAGTCTGGCATCATTCAACCTATCCAAAGTTCTTTCTCTTCATCAATAGTGATGGCTATGAAGAAGGATAGTTCATGGTGTATGAGTCCAAATTATAGACAACTCAACAAAATGACCATCAAAGATAAGTTTCTTACTCCTGTCATTGATGAATTATTAGATGAATTGCATGGAGCAAATTATTTTACTAAGTTGGATCTTATTTGAGATATCATCAAATCAGAATGAGGCAGGAATACATTCCCAAAACAACATTTAGAACACATGAAGGTCATTATGAGTTTTTGGTTATGTCATTTGGACTTACTAACGCACCTTCAACATTTCAAATCTTGATGAATTCTATTTTCAAACCTTTCCTTAGAAAATTTGTGTTAGTATTTTTTGATGACATACTAATCTATAGCAAATTGTGGGAAGAACATGCACAACATGTTGATAGAGGATTCTTAGGATTGATGAGATATTACCATTAGTTTGTCAGGAAATATGATCTAATAACGACACATCTAACAACATTATTAAAGAATGAAGAATTTTCTTGGACTCAAGAAGCAACCAAAGATTTTCAAAATATTAAGGAGGTTATGTGTACAACTCCTTTCCTAGCCACACCTAGCTTCACCAAAACATTTATTGTGGAGTGTGATGCCTTAGGCCATAGAATTGGTGCAATTTTAATGCAAGAAGGAAGGCCCCTTGCTTTTGAAATCATCCAAATTAAAGGAAAAAAACTTACTCAAACCAATTTATGAAAAATAAATATTGGCCATACTACACGCAGTTAAGAAATGATGCCCTTACCTAATAGGAATACACCTCAAAGTAAAAATAGATCATGATAGTTTGAATTACTTCTTGGGGCAATGATTATCTTTAGAATAACAACACAAATGGGTTACACATATGCTAGACTATGAATTTGAAATTATATACAAGAAAGGAAAACATAATATTGTGGCAGATGCACTTTCAAGGAAAGAAGAAGAAACACAGGGTTCATTATGTGCTATTTCTATTATGCAATCTGATTGGGTGGGAGAAACAATGATATAATAGAAGAAATATCAAGAGGTATGTAATATCATTCAACAAATACAACAGGACCCCAATGCATTAGATTTTTTTTTATGGAAGAATGATTTTCTATGATATCATGATCACCTATATTGAGGTAAGAATTCCCAACTCAAACATAAGTTCCTTTTGGAATTGCACACTTCTCTTATAGTAGAACATTCAGGGTTCTTCAAAACTTACCACGAGATCAAGAAAGCTTTTTTCTAGGAAGGTATTAAAACTGATGTTCAAAAGTTTGTGTTTGAATGTGTGGTCTGCCAATAGAATAAGGGAGAGACAATCAAGACTCCAGGTCTCCTACAACCATTAGTTATACCAAGTCAACTTTGGGAAGAAGTTTCAATGGATTTTATCACATGTTTACCCAAATATGAAGGGAATATTGTCATCATGGTAGTAGTGGACCGACCAAGTATGCCCATTTTCTCTCTCCCTCTCACTCACTCTCATCCTTTTAATGGAGTTACAATAGCCACAACATTCATGGAAATGGTTCAAAAGCTAAATGGAGTCCCCAATATTGTTGTAAGTGACTGAGATCCAATTTTGATTGGAAATTTTTGGACTAAATTATTTTCTTGTTTGGGTACTCAATTGGCTCATAGGTTATCTTACCATCTTCAATCCGATGGGAAAAATGATATTGGGAATAAATGTCTAGAAGTAAATTTTCATTGCTTTGCATCTAATAAACAAAAACAATGGGTCAAGTGGTCACCCTTGGCAGAATGGTGGTACAACACATCCTTCCATACTTCATAAAAAATGTCCCCATTTTTTGCACTTTAGGGATATCATCCTCCATCCACCACAACTCCCTTGAAAGGGACTGCAAAGGTTCATGCAATGGAAGACCACATAGGGCACCAACAAGAGGTTCTCAAACTTTTGAAGGACAACTTGGTTATGGAATAAAATAAGATGAAAATATAAGCAGATCAACTTCACAATGAAAGGGAATTTGAAGTGGGGGAATGGGTATTTTTGAGGATACAACCATATAAAAAAATGTCTCTCAAAGAAAAAAATAAGGACAGTAAATTAGCACCCAAATATTATGGCCCCTATAAGGTCTTGCAGAGGATTAGAAGCATGGATTACAAATTGGAGTTTCCTTCATATTCACATGTACATCCAATATTCCATATTTCTTTCTTAAAGATAGTAAACATTAACAACATCCCAGCCCAAAATATTTTTCCATACATTAATGAAGAAGGGAAAATCATAATAGAACTAGAAGCAATCCTTGAAACAAGGATTAGGTGGCTGTGAAATCAAACAATTATAAGTACCTTGTCAAATGGAATAAGCTACCAGTGGAAGATAATTTCTTCATGCAGAAACACCAACGGTTAGTCAAGTGTTGAGGACAACACTTGTTTGAATGGGAGGGGCATGTTAAGCCCTAGAAAAATCCCCATGTTATGTATAAAACCCCTTATTAAGCCACTAGATATTGAATTATTACATTTCTAGAGTTATATTAGTAAGTCGGCTAGAACCCTTAAATATACCCTTTCATTATAATTGTACCCTTTGTCTCCTATATATATACCAAGGAGACCTAGTCTTAGGATCATCTAATGTCATATCATATTGTATTCTAAATTGGATATATTGTAAACATAGGTTTCCCCCTCAAAGTGGACTATATTCATTAAATTTGTATCATTTTTAAGGCATTAGATCATAACAATATCCCTTTCAAATGAAATATCTGCCATGAGTATGAACACTTTTCAAAACTCTTCCCAAGAATCCAATAAATACAATCCTTTCCAATGCAATACCTGCCATGAGTATGGGAACTTTGCAAACATTTGCCTAAGAATCCAAGAAATCCATTCCCCTCCAAAGAAATCTATAAATCCTTCAAATGAAATAGAGTAGGAATATTTTAAGCAGGTATATATAAGGCATAAGAATAAACAACCTAAGGGGCCACATATTGTAAAATATCTCAAATTGGTTTGTCCCTCCCTTCCAGAGACATATTTGAAATTCTTGAATATCCAAAGGAAGTAGAAGAGGAAACAGTTGAGGTAGATCCACCGAAGACCCATTTAGATCCTAAAGTTGGAACACCTTCTAAGGTCCAAGTGGAACTGTTGATGCATGAATAATGATTCTCCTAACACAAACATTTTTCAAATCTCATCAGGCTAGTGGAGATAGGAATGAATATCTCCCTAATTTATATCCCTTAGAAATTTAGTTAGACCTAAAGAAATATAATTCTTGGATCTGGAATTTTCCTTTCGATATTTATAATTTTTATATTTTTAACTAAATATTTCAACTCATAAATAAAGAATGTGATACAAAAATGAATTGAAAAAAATGTGAATGCAAGCAAAAGTGTTGAAATGTGTGACATAAAGAGTAATAAAAATATGAAATAATAGTATTCTAGCAGTCCACAAAGTGAGAAAGAAATCAACAAAAGCTTTTATTAATGACTAATCTGAGTTACAACTAAGAATGTCTCTGCAGGTTACTATGAAGTTCTGGACCAGATATATCCTTGGAAGCCCAAGTTGTAATAAAAAATCATATAAGGACAATTGATGCCAAAAAGGAAAAGATTGAATACGCTAGACCAATGTGGCTCACTTCAAGTAACATGTGTATCATCATTATACTTTGCAAAAATTTCATTAATTAACAATGAATAACATCAGAACTTTTAATAATGGAAAACAAACTTCAAAGAAAATAAATGACCTTGCAGCATATCATAGATCAATGTCACTTAGTCTTTCCTTTCCACCTTTTAGAACAACCTTGTTGTCAAGTAGACAATTCAGTCCTCAAGAAAACTCAGAATGGAATGACAAAATGAATATCTCACTCAAAACTTAGGCATACCTTAACAATAGTATCTCTTATTTATTCTCTCATGCCCTTAATTGAACTCCTCCTCTACTTTTATATCTTCCTCAAAGAAGTTGGGTAGTTCAACTACTTTTAAATTTAATTAATTTTTAATTTATGAGAAAATAAACCTTGTTTTGGGATAAAAGGTCACGAATATGTTCTTTTATTTATAAGTATCTATATATTACCTTCCAGGAACAAACATTACAGTAGCATATGAAATGTCAAGGAACTGTTTGTGTTGAATTTCCCCGAAGGGAAACCAATTCAGCCTGTCTCTCAATACTAAAAGCACCAAAAATTAAACTACATGAACTAAATTGCCCCATGGGGAAACTGATTCATCCAAACTTGTCATGCAGACTATAAAAAAAAGAGACTAACACTTGACACACAAAATGGAAACATTGTGCTAGACGTCGTATACGACCCAAGAGGACGCTTCTAGAAACATAAATGGTTAACAAAACTAGACATGCAAGATGACACATGTGCACATGTCGGCAGTCATGTAGTCTGACGGTCGCTTTTTACCACGTCACACTCTCCATCCACCTGAATAGCTGGAGCAAAGAATGCCACATAAGTTGTCGGGGCACTGGTAGCCAGTTTTGGAGAGTGCATGGAGCTGAGCATGGTGGAGATAAGAGATTCAATTTTCTCCCCTCACTTGTCCAAGTGTTCCAATCGGAAGCGTAAGTTGTCCACATATTTTCGGACCACAAAAACTAGTTTGTGTAATATCACCACCGAGTTGTGAAATATTTATCATGAAACACAATTTGAGCATGAATGCATCTGGCCTGGAGTCTCTTCCATGTGGGCTGGGGTTTCCTCCAAAGGAGCCAAGACATAGGGTGGTGGCAAGGGGATGGAGGGTGGTGGCAAGGGGAAAAAATGCTCAGGTGAGTTCATCAGGTGGACCATGACTAGTTGTGAGGAAGAGGCCAAATCCTGGATTGGGCCAAAAGAAAATCCCAATGGAGGTGCAACAGGGGATGGCAAGGCAGAGAGAAAGAAATATTGAGCAAAGAGCAACCAAATGAACCACTAGAGGGAGGTGAAGGCCAGAGAGGGCTGCAAACTAGAGGGTTGTTTGATAGGAAGTGAGGAGACATGATGGTCCATCCAAGGAGAGAAAAAATAATAAGAAAACTAGAGTGGATGGTTGCATGCGCGTAGAGGTGACAACCATAGACATTCCTCCATTGCACGGAAAAAAATACAAAGGAGGGCACACTGGAGCATTTAGTCAAGGGATCGTAGAAATGAATGTTTCCATTACTCATCGTGGGAATAAAGAGGAGGGGCGATGCATGTGCCGGTCATGTGGTCGGTGCAGAGTTGGAAGGCACCACCCACTCCAATGGACGTGTGTGACCTGCTAACACCCCATCTGGGGGGTCACAAATATGTTTTTAGAAGTCAATGTATTTTAACTAATAGTAGGTGTGGCCCCACTAGATTTATTCATAAAATTTGTTGCATATAAAATCACCCTTCTAACTCCATAATAAAACAATCATCATATATATAATGACAAGTAGCCAATCAAAAGGAATCATCATGATTATCTTTAATTAGTAAACACTTGTATCTCCTTTTTCTCAAAAATATGATATTTAGAGTTTTCAAAATAAATATCATATGACCACTGTTAGCTTAAAAAATAAAGTCTTATATGTCCAAAAATAAACATTGTCACGACATAGGTTAGAAAATATTAGGATATTTATTCTTAAAATAAATCTCTCTTTCCTTCCTACCTTCATGATCATTTGGTTTAATATGCATGTCATTGAGAAAACATATTTTTCTTTTCCTTTCCTTCATAGTTACTCAGTTCTGGATGCATATCACTGAAGGAAATTTCCCTTCTACCAAAATCTATTTTTGTTGGTTTTTGTTTTGAATGCATAGAGGTAGATTGGGATGCGTTAGTACTTGGGACTACAATAAGAATCTTTCCTTTGTCATTTGGAATTTCTTGAGAATGCATTTATTATCTCTTGGAGAGGAATGAGCTGCAAAAGAAACCGAAGTAATAATATGTGCACAGACATGAGGTAAAGTGGAAATTTTGGGACTTGTAGGCCAATGTGCAACATCATAAGGGGGATTCACTAGGTTATTATTCCTTCCATCATTGATGGGATGAAGAGGAGGTTATGGAATGTCCATGATACTAGGGTGAGGCTACAAAGGTACAAAAGGGGAAACTGGTGGTTGAGGTAAGGTTGGATTCCCACCAAAGTTCAAGTGGTCAGTCTGCACAAGTTGATTGAATTCCTCTGAATATGCATCAAAATGAATAGAAAACCTTATATTCTTGTTCCTCCCCTCTTTCCAAAACATGGTATTCCTTATGCTCTTCCTCCTTTGTTTCCCCTATAATTTCCCCTGTTATTCCCTCTACTTCCCCTATTAAAGAAACCCATCTATTTTCCATTTCAAATAGTCAATAAAAATCTTTAAATTATAATACAAAATGCAACAAAATAAACATACTTTGCAAAATTTGTTGAATATGACTAATAAGGCCCTGATTATGGCATGGCATATCAAGTATGAAAAGGAAAATGAAAAAGTAATGATGTAAAATGAGGGAAGAGAAACCCATGCTAACTCATCCATATATGTCCAAATTTTCTGCAACTTATTTCCTTTTAATATTTTCTCCAAAGTTCCTTCATATTAACAATGTTGAATATTCCTTTTTATAGCACAATATTTCCAAAAAATTCACAATAGGGAGGGGAAAACATATAAAGGGGATGAAAATGGAAAGTATGGGAGAATAAAAATACTTCTCTATTCTCTATACATGAATACATGAATGTTAACATTATGGATTATTTTTTTAATAAAAATAGAAAAAATTCCATGTAGTATGATGAATAATTTATGGAAAGTGATAAAATGAATGATTATGTGAGAACACAACTCCATCCTTTAACTTCAACATTATATATTCATCTTTGAAAGCAAATTCTAAATGGCATCCAGATATATAAATAAACCTTTTCTATGATTACAACTGTTGAGCTCATATCTTCATATCACTTTACCCAAAATGATAATAATAAAAGAGTTCATGTGGTAAGTTTAAAACTAGCAATCCTTCAAACAATGAGCTATTTGACATACCAAAACAATGTGTGAAATGTTTGTGGAATCACCATATGAAAAATAGAATATGAAAACTATAGATAGACTCCTTTTAAGAATGAAACTTGAGCCACTAGTGCTTTCAACATAGAAAGATATACTAAGTATGGAAATGATAAGAAGACAAGTTCAGGTATGTGCCTTTGCATAAAAAAAACCATAGTTTCAAATTTATTCTTTTTCTCAGACTCTTAAACAAATTCTGGACTAAACCCAAGTCTTATTTTGGCATGAGAAAGAATAGTCACCATTATGAATTTGATTCATAACTTTTTCACCTACTATCATTTCGAATTTACAGTCATACCATTATAGGATGCGAAGGTGAGCATGAAAAGTGATGCAATGAATTGGTGACATAAAAAAGATTCAAGAAATTGCAAAAGAAACAAACCCAATGCAATTCTTTTCAACATAAATCCTTTCAACCAACAATAAAACTTTTTAACCAACTGTTTTGAAACAATTATGTCTATTTCACCATAACATTATTTAAAATATAAGCGGTATATGGGAAAAAGAAGAACATCATACTTGCAACCAACTACATAGTCATATTAGTTCATTTAACAACAAGCTAAGCTACAGTAATGCTTTCAAAGACTACTTGAGTACATAACTTGTCAAATGAAACTGCTCTTTATATGAATTCCAAGTCCAAACAATTGTGCAAGCTTCAACAGTTGCAATAACAAACAAGTAGCAACATATTGTAGAAAACTCAACACTGAGCTCTCTCTTCACAGTCCAAACAATCAAATGAACAATCCCTAATGAATTCCAAAATGGTAAGGTGCAAGTTTGATGTAAATGCCCACTCGTTCCAAGTTTTAATTCATGGCCACAACTCACAATGCATCAACAATCATATATCATGTAACCTTTGTTATAACACGCCGAAATCACATGAAGCCCAAATCTATATACCATGTACACCATAAAACATTAAGACCTGATATGCCATCATGAGGTGGCATCCAACTATATCATATTAATCGCTTATATTATGAAAACCTTTGATACATTGAGAGATGTGAGGTTTATTTTAAAAAAATGTGAAATCACCAATGTGGGTCATACTATAAACCTTTCACTTATCATGTGAATACTAATCTTTTCAAACAAAAAATGTGACATGTCAACTTTACAACAATATATGTTATTGCCTTATAACTTGTGACCATGATTCCAATGCAAATATAAACCATAAACATCACCACATGCACTATACAATAAAGACTTATGCATCCAAATGATCTTCGTATGTATTAATAACAAACTTTGATGTCATGCGAAGTTGAAGCATATCATAAATTGGAGCACGTCACCATATATGCCTTTTTGATAAGCAAAATCCGTCGAGCCATATATGCTAGATTTTTCCATGCAATATTTAATGCCAGTAAGAGGTGAGGCATGCCAAAAATTTGGCATATCATCATACCAATTACCGCTTTTGTGCCATAGGAAAAAATATCACCTAAGTATATTGTTATGAATGCAAACCATGATAAATCAATATATCAATACCATGTGATAATCCTAAGAAAATGTGTACCATATAAGAACCATATAATTTCAGTGCTTTTTCCTAGGGGACCCCACCTACTATAGTTTTAATATTTTTAATCAGTCATAAGTTTCAAAATACTTTGCGAAATATAAAATAGGTGGACGAAATATGAGTCAACACATGGCGACTACACATGGTAGTCTACTCTAAGTAGACTAGAAAGCAAGATATTTGGTTTCATAATCATGTAAATTTGGTCTTTAGATTTTCTAATTATTCTTTCTTTTCATAAGTGAAGAAAAATTTCTGATCAAAATTTTAATGTATGTTGAAAAGAACACTCATGGAAGGGGAGAAAAGGAAAGAAGGAAAAATGGAAGAATAGTAACAGTCAAGTTTTGGCAAGGAAATTTTACTTGCATAACACTTACTCAACTGATGGCACTGTGAACATAAAAGAAAAAGGAAAACTTATTTATCTTTATTTTTGCGTCCTTTATACACTCATGTCAAATTAATAAAAAAATTGTAGAACCAATGAAAAACAATGAAACTTCACTGATCCAGATACCTGAAATATTCTTCAAAATATGAAACACAAGTAAAATGAAAAGAGACCCAAAAAATAAAACCAGATAACAAAATACACACTCAAAAAAATTGAAATATATACCAGAAACACTTCACAATTTAACTTTTAGTTCTTTTCTGATTCAACCTAGTGTTTCAAATGTGAACCATTAGTGGTATAGGAGAATAAATTGCCATCTTTGTCTTTGAGAAAGTAAGAGTTATTTCCAACAACATAGGTGATTATGTATGGGCCTAGCCATAATTTCTGAAATTTCGAGTGTTTCCCTTTATCTGCATGAGTAGAATCCCATAAAACCACTTTTTCACCAACTGCAAAAGTAGTTGATTTAGCTATTTTATTGAAATACTTTTTAACATATTGTTTCATTTTCTTTAAATTATTAAGAGCATAACTCTGTTCTTCTAAAGCCAACAACACATTTAACCTCTGAGGGATATTTGTAGAATTCATCTCCTCAGCCAACAAGGCTAATCTGAGAGAGGTAAGTGTGAGTTGAGAAAAATGTACAAATATCCTCCTTATTACCATGGTTTATGATATATTCTTGATTTAATTTTCTATTAATTAGAAGTAATTAGGAAAGAAAATGATTAAAAAGTCTTCTAGAAATGTTATTGCTTGATATTAGATAATTTCCGAATTTTGGTTTGAATTGTTTGATTTTATTGTAGAAAATGGACAATTGTTGTTACCTCAAGATAATTAAAGAGATCCTGAAGATACACAAGCCATTAAAGATCAAAGG
>CBVK0102155590.1:0-18859 GCA_900067695.1 Picea abies
AAATTTTGATCCCCTGATCATTGCAACAACTATGTAATCAACAAATGGTGATTGGTCTTCCTCTTGTTTCATGTAGAGAAGGTGTTTGTTTTGGTTGTGTTCTCGGAAAACATCATTGGGACAATTTTGACAAATGTGCCTCTTGGCACGCCTCAGGCCCTTTGCATCTTGTTCGCAGTGACTTGTGTGATCCAATTTATTCTCCTTTTTTTTCTGGGTGCAAGTGTTTCTTAAATTTCATTGATGACTTTTCCAGACGCACTTGGGTTTACTCCTTAAAATTTAAGAGCGAATCTTTTGACATATTTTTGGCCTACAAGGCCCTTGTAGAAAAGCAATCTGGACATCAAATTCAAAGGTTAAGAACATATAATGGAGGTGAATATGTGAAAAATAATTTTACAAGTTATTGCACTACATAGGGCATACAAATGAAACACATTGTTCCATATACACCACAACAAAATGGTGTTGCTGAGAGAAAGAACCGACATTAAAAGAAATGGCTAATTGTATGATCAAATCTAAGGGATTAAGTCTAAAGTATTGGGCAGAAGCAATCAATTGTGAAAATTACATAATAAATCACACTCCCACAAAGGATCTTAAAAATATAACACCGAAAGAAGCATGGACTAAAATTAAACTAGATGTAAGTCACTTTCATGTATTTGGCAGTATAGCATGGGTTCATGGTCCTGATGAGAAAAGGAAAGCATTGTAGTATAAAAGTGAGAAGTGTATATTTGTTGGTTTTTCTAAAGATGGAAAAGGTTATAGACTTCTTCAACCACATTGTAATGAAATTATTAATAGAAGAGATGTTAAATTTGATGAAAATATATTGGCCTGCAAGCCTAATTCGGCGATTGTGCCTTCTTCGGCTTGCAAGCCATATTCAACGTTTGTGCCTTCTTATGTTCCTATTCTGGTTTCTTCTTTAAATGATGACAGTGAGGATGAAAATCCACCTCCGCCTGCTCACCTTCCTCCAGACGATTCCATTGAACTTGAACCAACACCAACACCATCGCTTCGTAGATGGGTCCATTCAAAATGAGAAGCAACTGGTGATCTTGTCTGTGATCCTTTTTAGATCAGCATTGGACATGTTCTTAGTTCCAGTGAGCCTCATCTCTTTTGGCTCAAGTTTCAGAGACTCGTGATCTAGAGACATTTGCAAAAGCTTCAGATCATCCAGATTGGGATACAACAATGAATGAAGAGTATCGTTCTTTAATGGAAAACGATACTTGGGATCTTGTACCTCTTCCAAAAGGAAGAAAATTTTTCAGATGTAAATGGATCTACAGAACTAAGTATGCATCAAATGGAAGTGTTAAAAGACACAAGGATCGGTTAGTTACCAAAGGATTTTCCCAAGTTGAAGGAATTGACTATAATGAAACCTTTGCCCCTGTAGAGAAAATTAATTCCATCTGCCTTGTTCTTTCCCTTGCTGCCTCACATAAATGAGAGGTCCATCAGATGGATGTTAAATATGTCTTCTTGCATGGAGATTTGCAAGAAGAAATCTACATGGAACAACCTTCTGCCTATGTCCAAAATGACTCTATCTTTGTTTGTCACCTTAAGAATTCTTGTTATGGTCTTAAGCAAGCTCCCGGAACTTGGTATGCCAAAATGGACAACTTTCTTATTGACACCGAATTTTCTAGATGTCATTATGATCCTAATGTCTGTAACAAGAAAGTAGGAATCCATATCCTAATCCTTGTTCGTTATGTTGATGACCTTATCCTTACTGGTAGTGACTCAAAACTTTTAAACCATGTGAAAACCAACCTTAAGAAGAAATTTGAAATGACAGACTTAGGTTTTTTGCACTATTTCCTTGGCCTCCAAGTTTTGCAAACCAATGAAGGAATTTTTCTTTCCCGAAGGAATTTTTCTTTCCCAGTCTAAGTATGCTTGTGACCTTCTTCGTCGGGTTCACATGGAAGATTGTAAACCATCCCCTTCTCCCTTCCAGTCTAGAGTCAAGCTTGTTGTCACCTGTACTTCTCTCGAAGTTGATGCCACCTTGTATCGTCGGTTAGTTGGTATCCTCTTATACTTCACTCATACTCATCCTAATCTTTCCTTTGTTGTTGGTCTTGTTTCTCAGTATATGAAAACACCCCATGAAATCCATTGGAAAGCATCTAACAGGATACTTCGGTATGTATGGGGTACAGTTCAGTTCGGGATACATTACAGTTCAAGGGGGACTCCTTTTTTTTTTGGTTTCACTGATTCAGATTTGGTCGACGACCATGATGATGGAAAGTCTATTGCAGGTTATGTTTTTATCCTTGGTTCAGGACCTGTAAGAAAAAACATGCTATTGCACTTTCTTCAGTAGAAGAAAAGTATAGAGCAATGGTAAATGCAAGTCAGGAAGCCTTGTGGCTTCAACAAATCCTTTCAGAGTTTGGATTTCAGCAACATCATCTGACCATCCTTTGGTGCGACAATTGGAGTGCCATCAAGCTCGCCAAAGACCCAGTTCAAAATTAGTGCAGAAAACACATCGATATACACATGCACTTCATCAAAAAGCTCATTCATGATCAAGTTATTGAAGTGTTATTTTTCCCTACAGAAGATCAAGTTGCAGACATTTTCACAAAGTCTCTTACAGAAGAGAAGTTTTCCAAAATTTGATATATGTTAGGAATTCAGGAAGTTTCATTAAGGGGGGGATAGGCTCTAATGCCTCCTTCCTTATCCTATTGTTTCACTATTATAAATCCTTCAATCCTATCCCAAGTTGTTCTTAAAGGGGGATGTTAGGATATTTAGACACTTAGGAGTTAGTTAAGATCTACATGGTCTAATGTGTCATTAGTAAAAGTGTGTTTCTTTAGTATGCATTTTTAGTTAGGAAATCCGACGGTCATGATATGTTTTCAACATAGAGTGATCTGATGGTTCATATTCTCCTCGATCTTAATGGCTACATTGATACGTGGCTTAACATCCGATTGGTCCATGATCTCTATTTAAAGAGCATGGAGGGTCATTTGTTGATGATCGATTGTGACAAACTCTCTTGTAAAATCTCTCTGTAATCTTTTTATTTTTCATTAATAAACCACTCCAAGTGGTCGCATTGGTTGGGGTTGTGGATGTTTCCCCGTAATGGTTTTACCACGTCAAAATATCGGTGTGTTGATCTTTGATATGATTGTCTGAGTGGTTACTAAAGGTGTTCGTCCTCTGTTGGAATACCTGTGTTTTCGAACAAAAACCTCATTTTCTTGTGTCTCCCCTATTTCCAAAATAAATTTGGTAGTCTTCCTCTTCTGGCCATGGTCCCTCTATTTTAACTTATGTTAATTCCCCGAGTGAAAAAAAATCATCTATATGCATCATCATTCGAATTAGTGCACAATTATTAAAGTAAAATACAAGACACAGTATTGTAAACATCTAATAAAATTGTGTTTTCATGCAAGGGAGAAATGAATGGGAATAAATGTAAACAGGGAAGAAAATCCATATTTTGACAGGCAACCTTTTCATTGTTTTTCTTTTCAAAATCTGAACTATACACTTCTTTGCAAAAATATCTTTATATAAAAAGTCTATTATCTCTTTGAAGAAGTTAAATGAGTGAAAATGAATAAATAAATGACAAGGATACAATGATAAAGGGGGTGTAATAAGTGAAAAATGATATGAAATGACAGGAATGCATGAGAAATTTATGTTCAATGTCCATACACAATCAACCATTTATGTTCATAAAACTGTATAATTTTCTATTGTAGAGCTAATAATTCATGTGTAGTTCCTTTGAGGGGACTCCCAAACATTTTTTTAATCAATCAATGTGTTCCCTGATCATTCTGTTTACCTAAGGCCACATCTCCAAGCTACACAATAATATGAGTTTACAACAAAATTGTCAAACTACCCATACATCATCTTGAGACTAGAAATAAGATCAATGTCATACACAATCCCACCATTACAAACAAATCTTTAATAAACCCTATTTAAAAACATCTATTAATCAATCTTTTAAACTACATAAATAGGGGGGAATGACATGGAATAAAGATTAAATATGATTTGGAAATATAGGAATAATGCATGGAAAATGATAAAATAATGAGGGGTTAAATGCCCACTTTGTGTAATCAATATAAAATAAAAGTTTTCCATTCAATATCATGCCTTTTATCCATTGTGAAATGTATATTTTCTCTTGATACTTGACAACTCAAACCCCATGTCAGAATTTAAGATTGAAAACTACATGAATGGTCAGCCGGCAATTGTTATATGAATTCAACCAATATTTACTTCTTTAGGCAAACCTAATTCTTATAATCATGGTTATTTGGGACTGTTGGTTTAAAATAACGCAAAGGATGGTATACGAATCAAAATTAGACTTAGTATTGTATTCATAAGGAGAGAAAATGGGTGTTGCCTCAAACTTTCATAATGAACAAAGTAAGTGTCGAGTTGTAGCTCTTTCTTTTCCAAAAATGAAATGACCACTACTATGTCGAATTATCTAAGAGATCGAATAGAACGGAGTTAGAAATAAATAAACTTGACTTATAACCAAATGAAACTTTAACAAGTTCATAGATACGAACAAGGTTTGAACCCAAGGGACAAAGGGTACTCGGGTAGCTAAATAATAGTAATAGATTTAGTGGTGTAGTCAATCAGAGAACTAATGGGCACATAGCCTCATCAAATAACATGGGTCAGGTTGAGCACGGGATGTGCCTGATTTATAATAAATCCAAAATAAAATATAAGCCATTATTCTACCATAACTAAGAACTTGAATTAGAGCTTTAAATTTGAAAATGAGAATGGACATGGCCATATGAGTATAGTCTCCATCGAAATTGTATCTAATTTTAACCAATTCTTTCAAATGACCAAGGTTCAAACCCAAGAAATAAAGCATGCTCAATGTTGATCGCGTATTCATTTCAACAGTGAACAGTCCATTTATGAATTTAAGTTCAAACCCAATCCAAGACTTAGAAAATATCAACTATAATAAAAATGGGTTCGTCCCATAATTCATTTTTCCACAACCCATTTTCAAAGAAATCTTCAGGAAAATGAGGGTAGAAAAAACATTTTTCTCTTTTGCAAGTGAAAAACCCTCGAACAACATTCAATCAATTTCATTATTCATGAGAAAAAAGAAAGGAAAAGAAATACTTCCACACTCATTACTAGTCAATTCAGAGCCATTACTACTTCATTTGCTGACAAAACTTCTGCAAAAGATGTTTATAGACCGACAAGTACATACCTTGTCCATGAAGCATTTTTATACCAACTGTGGAGGCTAAGACAGTTGCAACAACTAACAGGAGGAGGTAAATTTCCAAAGTCGAGTTGTATCTCTTCCTCCACAGACCAAAAAACAAATGAAACGATAATAACCCTAGCTAGCAAGAGATGGTAAAGCGCAGGTCTGTGGGAATTAATGTCTGCATCCTTTCTCATTTAATTCATGGTCAACTCACTCATCATGTCAATATTCCAACCATTGAACTATATGCATATGCATATGTCAAACTCGACATATTTCGATTGTTGAAGGAAAATCTCCCTGCGGACAGGTAGATCTCCTCTTCAGAGCTAGACTCTTAACTCTTAAGACAGAAGACGCTTATCATGGACACTGACTTCCTTTTAGATCTAGATAAACTAATGTGTGAAGAGGAAGGAGAAAAGAAGTACCTTTTACCGGTGTTTTACCCTGCACGGTCCAAGTTGAGCTCCAATCTTACGCTCCTCGATAAGCCCTGTAGACAAACAAAAGTACAAACAACTCCCTACTCTACTGAGATTAGTTTGAAATAGACCTATCTATTAGAGACAAATTCATGTGATATCAAACACAGATTTGAAAGAAACAAGCCAAGCATATTATATTAAAGAGAACAACAACGAAGAATGCTTACAACCATAGATGTGAGTGTAGCAGCTTCGTCAAGCCTTCCTCATCTGAACCCTTGCTCAAATAGTCCACACACCGAATGTTGATGTTCTGGAAGACACCTTCTTCATGAGATCATAGGGTGGATGCTTCACAATACTTTTTCCCTGCCTTTCACCATGAGAAGGCCTGTTTAAATAGAATTGGAGAGGCCCAACCACTTGAGATATCTTTGGGGTAAGTTGATGATTTTCCTCCTTTAGTTATGGATCTGCCTTAAGACCATGGCTTGACCAAGGATTCGAAACCAACCACCTTCAGATATTAAGGGGATCTTTCCCTCAATCTTCTCAACAAACAAAATTTCGCCCGGAATAGGTAGCTCTCCTCCAAAAAGTGCATCAGAGCGTTATAGAGCTCCTTGAAAGAAGGACAACAAGAGTTGATGTTCCTAATAGTGGTAGTGCTCCCCATAAAGGGCATCAGGACGTTATAACGCTCCCTAACAATATATGGGGGAGCGCTCTCCTCTAAAACTCACTTTTTTAGTGGTTCTTTCAATGGAAAGGCACCTGTACTTCTAGTAGACTGATTCCTCCTCTTCACAACTAATATTTGAGTTGTCCTAAGTGTCCTTGTCATGTTGTTGGAGTCATGACATAGGCAAGAAGGAAGTATGATGTCAACAACACTTATACACTTGCGGTCAAGATGCGACACTTGCGACACTTGAAATGATGACACTTGCGAAGTGAGTAATTTTGAGGTGTAACATATTGCCCCCCAAAGTATGAAGTTAGAAGATGAGAACTGGTAACTGAAATACTTTGCAGACTTTCAAGAAAGGGTGCGGGCTCAGAGAACTTGATAGAAGTTGCACACAACCATCAAAAAAATGTTAAGACATGCCTCAAACCCAAGGCAGGCATACCTATGCTTGAGTGATAGAGACTTTCAAGGTATGGCCGCCATAAATACACTATGGATCCATAATTATATTGATAAAAGGTATAGCCACTGAAGATACACTGTGGATCTATACTCCCATGACCTGAACTGATCATAGCCACGAAGAATACACAATGGATCGACGAGATGACAAGACATAGCCACGACCAATACAAAGTGGATCTATGTGACAGTATATGTGTCAATGTTCAAGAGAAACTCCGTCGCAACTTGGGCAAAGTACATATCATAGGATCACTCAACCCAGGGTCTTCTTTACCGATCCTGATGTAGTATGAATCTAACCGTGTGAATAGATGTATTGATGTCGAACATGGCAGAAACCACTTGATTACTGGTCAATGATGTAAACTATTAACAAGCGTGAGGGAGATCACCATTAATGTCAATGATTCCCAAGGTACTCTAGTACATTCCAACGAATGTGAATGGATGAGCTAAAGTCGAACATCCATGGAATCATCCGATCAGAGGTCAATGATGTAAACCCACTGTCGAACATGAGGAGGTCTGCCATTGAGGCATGTAGGTCCCAAAGTACTAACTGGTTTCTAAGTCTAGTTCCTGGATAATGTGTTGAAGTCGACAGGAATATACTCGTCGAAGGAGGGCCTTAATGTATCCCCCATCAACGACATGAAACTAACATAGAGATGTAATTGGTGGATCAAAAGAACATGGACTGACACAGGTATTAAGGCAAGATATTTGTGATGGTTGACTCTCAAGGCAGATACTTCCCTTGAACACTGAGGCACAACAGCAGAAACATGACATGGACCAAAACTTGATGATGCAGTGGATGTTGTGACTTACGTCGGGTGACCCAAGGGAGTAAAAGAAACTCAAAGGATTGGCTCAGTTTAGAGGTTCAATGGATTAAAATGCATGCAAAGACAAGGTGTCATGTTCAAGGGAGACTCTAAGAGTTGTTGGTAATGTTCTCAAAAATTGCTTGGCTTGCTTCTTTCAATTTTTCCCCCCATCCAGATAGACGAGTACCTCTTTTTAATTTAGCGAGCTCAAGGAGGGTAACACATGCTCGATATAACTCACCTTCAATAAGTTCCTCTTCCTTTGTTTAATGAACTGGAAGAAGTAAGGGTTCAATCCCATATGGGCCCTTCAATGTATGATGGTTTAACGAGTCCAGAGAAGGTAAACTCAAAGGTTTTTCATGATTATAGAGTCTAGAAAAACACTTAAAAGAGAACTCTCTCAGTTCCTTTTTCGTAAAGTAGTCTGATGAGAGTGAAAAAGAGATAAACTATCGCTCAACAGACATTTTCTTCAAATACTTTAACGATCGTGAAGAGAACAAGGTTGCTCGGCAATATTTTCATGTTTAGAGAGTCTGAAAAGAACTTAAAGATGACTCCAATGTTGTCCTTTTTCGTAATGTTAGTCTCACGAGGCCGAAAAAGAGATAAATTATCACTCGAAAGACGCCCTTTCAAACCTTTTAACGAGTGGGAAAGGAAGCATGATCACTCGGCAATATTTTCATATTTAGAGAGTCTGAAAAGAGCTTAAAGAAGACTCCAGGGAGTTCCTTTTTCGTGTATCCATACAGGTCCAAAAAAGAGATAAAAGTTTACACGGATGCATTCTCATGTATTTTCGAGCATGAGAAATAAAAAATACTAAGCTCAGTATGCCCCCATCTTGAAAAGCTAGTGGCTTAACTCCAGAATGATCATCAAAGGCTGGAGACATGCCCCCCAAGCTTCAATTCATTCACCGACTTTGAGTTTGTCACCAATTTCTCTAGTAGATGAGAAAAAGGAGAAGGATGGATGAAAAGAAGGTTCAAGAGAGGTGACTATTTCATTTTTTAACGAGCTTGACACAGGAAAATAACTATGCTCATGGCCTCTGTTTCATTTTTTAATGAGCTTTCTACAGAGAAGAGAAACTATGCTCGTGGCTTCGTCTGGATCATGGCTTCCAAGAAGATAATTCTCTGGAAGGGTACCATGTCAAGGGACAAAACTCGGTCATGGCCTCCAGGAGATCTTCGCTAGATGGAAAATAATCACTTGGGAAGGAACACATATCGAGGGTTGTGATAGGGGTAAGAGGATCAGGCTCCAATAACCCTACCGAAGAAATCACCATGTCCACTACCGGATCCAAATCATCAGAAGTTGAAATCATGGGAGACGATAGAAAATCAACATTAGGAGGGGAGATAGACTATATATCTGCCTGAATTTCTTCACGAGGGGGAAGAAAAGAGGATCGGTGACGGTTATTATCCCGAGGTAACTTGTCAATGCGAAACATTTCCGGAATAGATTCATCAAAAGGAAAAATTGGGGAAATGCAGTCGATTGTAGACGACAAGGAACTCAACCATGATTGCATCGAGGAATGGTCAGGTGCCAATAGATGTTGGTCATCCGACGAGGGAGAAGCGGATTGGATAGAAATGTATGATGGTTTAGCTGGACCAAGTGGCACGGTGTCACCTAGTGCATTGAACTCCAATGGACGAGGTATAATCCAAGGGTCGGATGATTCCAAAGATTGATAAGCCACGGTTGAAATCATATCGACGGTGGAAATATGTTGTGTAGTCAATGGAAGTGGTGTAGGGAAGGTACCCATGAGGCTAGAATATTTCAGTAAGCCAACACCAATGCTTTCATACGTGATCTTGTGGTCTCCCAAGAAAGGAATATTGTTGGTAGCGGGAGCGCGAGCATTGGTCGTGCAGAAATCCAACTGATCAACAGTGACAATTTTTCCCTAATGAGGAAATTGGACACATTGAAAAACTGACGAGGCAATGGCAGTCATAGCATAAAACCAATTTCTTCCAAGTAACAAGTTGTAATCGAGGGGAGCATCGACCACCTCGACATCAACAGTAATGGTTTTGCCACCCAATTGGATGGGCAGGGACTGTAAAAGCCCATGGGGATGAAAACCTCACCCATTAAAGGTGTGTAATATCATTGGGGATTTGTTAAGTGCGGGTGATTTTAAACCTTTCCAACACACCAAAGACATGAAACAAGTCGAGGCTCTATCATCCAGAATAGTTTGGTGTATTTGTTGGTTGTGAACAACAACATCAACTTGGAAAGCAAGTTGGTGGGAGAGTCGAGATGCATAATTGTTCAAATTAAAAATGATATGGTTGGACGACTCAGTATCAACAGCGCCAAGAGTGGCTAAGAGGATTCTACGTTGACTGGGGCAGTGTTGTAGAACTTCTAATGCAAACATAGCACACGGTGCTTGAGCCAAATTTTCAACAATGTTGTAGTTCTGGGCGGCAAGTGAACTAGGATTAAAGGTAGCTTTGCGGATAGTGCTTTTAGGAGGGTGTAAGATAGAGTCAAATGTGGGTTTCTCAATCTGAAGTGGTCCATATGGAGGATTAACCGATGGAAGACTAACGGAGGATGATGATGGATCTGGTAAATCACCGGTACCGTTAGTGTCTTTTCCTTTGTTAGGGTTACCTGGTGTGTCGTCTGTCTTAGAGCGAGTGGTCAAATTGATCCCATTAAACATATAAATATGTGCACTCGACGAGGCCTCATCATGAGGATCGCTAGAATTGCCCCCAGGAGAGGGGGTTTCAGCAACCATGGATTGTTGTTGTGGAAAAGGCTGAGTAAGCACAACGGGTTGTGACTTTCCTTGGAAAATTTTGGCCACTTCATTGTGAAGTGGATAGTCTCGAGTGTAGTGATCGTCACCACAAATGATACATGGGAATTTCAGTTTCCCTTGTGGTTTCTTTTCGGTAGCAGGTGTTTGATTTTTTGGTTGTTCATTGTTATTTTTTGATTTATTCTTTGTCTTCTTCCTACCTCCAGATTGTTGTGAAGGGGCAGATTGAACTGCATTCACCTCAGAGATCTGAGTTTGGGGGGAGGTAGAGGAGAGTGTGGTCGATTTGGAAAAATATTGAGCTTTGACGGAACCGATAACACCGTCCACATGAGATGAGGATGACGGTTTAGATGGATCGGTATTAGCTCGAGCAGCATTCGGAAGAAAATCATACAAAGTACCAGATTGGGAATAAACCAAATCTAAATACTGAGCCCGAGCGATGGCTTGTTCCTTTGTGACCACACCACCCATAGCGACATCGCGAGCGATCGGGGGTAACAGTGATTTAGTAAACCATTCTTCCAATAGTATGTTAGGAATGACTGCCTTGATCATCCTTCATCGTCGCCTCCACTTATGAATATGGTCAGAGATATGCACAGAGTTAGTTTGACGAAGGGAGGTCAAGAGTTCAGTACCCGTCTCATAGCGAATAGGCAGTTGAAAGTGCGTGAGGAAAGACATGGCGAGGGAATTGAAATCATGAAAAGAAGCACGTGGTAGTTCAATATACCACTTTGTTGCTGAACCTGTAAGTGTTCGCTGGAAAAGACACAAACATGCAGAATCATCCATGAGGGAGTTTGATGAACACCACAAATGGAAATTCATCACATGGTTGTTTGGATCTTCGCCAGATTTTCCATCAAATTTCGGAATATCAGAAGGAAGTTTAGCTAGAATGACTGGCCAAACTGGTGAATGAAAAATAGGATCATTAGTTAACCGAGACAAGTTTGGGAGATCCAGAGTCACAAGGAAAGGTAGATGTCGGTTAATTTGCGGATGATACTGGTGCGGCATAGGAACGCTAGAAGGACCGTAAAATGGGTTAGGTGGATAGTTGTAACCAGTAGGTCCTCCTATATACGGTTGTTTCTAGCCAAGATAAGCAGGATTTGACGATGGATGAGAAACATTTACATAACCCGGTGGGTTCTGAGCATTATAGGTCGGGTGATTTTCTTGCCCATGACGAGGATAAACATTTTTCCCTTGAGAATGGTAAGGAGTAGATCTCGAAGGCGGATACACATTAGACCCATGAGGAGGATAAGATTGTGGTCCCGAAGAACTCTAGGTGGTGTTTGGGATGTCGTCTGGATAAGATTGTCCATAAGATGTTCCGGAAGGAACAGGATTTGGTACCCCTCCTAGTGGATTATGAGATGAGTGCCCCCCAACGTGGGGTTGAATGAAAGTGCCTCTTGAATATACTCCCCAGGATTGTGAAGGATTTCCAGCAAACGAAGGTTTCCCCCTGCCAACGGTGGATTAACGACCGGGGAATGACTAGCAAACGGAGGTTTCCCTCCAGGAGGAGCATGAAAATGAGGATGACCCCCGAGAGGGGTAGGCTCACCATGGAAAGGTAGTCCTCCAAGAGGGAAAGGTTTGTTAGATGGTGGTTTCCCTCCAGCCAGTTGTGTTTGGCCAGTAGGGGTCGGCATTCTCAGGTGAGAAGATGTCCAAGCAAGATCGTGTGGAACATGTGGAGATGTAGAGTAAAAGCTTGTAGAAACTGGGGTAAATATTGAAGTGCCTTAGAGATGAGTAGAGGTGATGAGTCTAGCATTAGGATAGACTTGTGATGGTGTAACAGTAGGGTTAATAACCTGATCAACTGGGTGATTCATGGTTTGACCGGATTGTCCTATTTCACTAGGAGGGTCATGAGGATGAAAGGGTTGTCGAAAGGATTCAAAATGTTCATAGAGATCGCATCCCGATGAAGTCCTCCATACAGAATGAGCAGGTGTGGGATTGGTATCTACTGCGGTGCTAGGATGAACAGGATTCCTATACTCATCATCAAAGATTGGTTCTGTGCATCCCATATATGTTTTGGTAAAAATCCTCTCCGGTAATCATGGGACCTCTTCGTCTATGAATTCCCCAAGGGAGTCTAAACAAACTAAAAGTGGTTCTAGATGGGTTACCGACACATATGTAGTGGGATTTCAACCGTAACCAAAGCACTTTCTGAGTTATCTAACGGAGGAGCAATAACACTTCCAACGTCGGATTGATTTTCTACCTCTCTACGGTAGTTGTCTTCTGGAGGGTTAGGAGGTAAGGGTTGATAGCCTTCTGGAGGCAGCCCTTGCATCCTACGTGATCGGCGAAGACCTTTATCGTCTACAATCTCAATTGTGGAAAATAACAGAGCACACTAAAAATCTAGGGCCAACTAACAAAAAGGAACCGCATACGCTAATAAAATCTAGGAATCAACCAAGCAAAAAAAACTTCTCTCGATGATCGTACTAGTTGGTGATGAAATCCAACATCGCGTGATCAAGTCAAGAAGGGGCTAGGATATGGTGGAATAGTTACAATGGCGACCTGCTTAACGGACTTTCACCTTGGTGCAAGCTTCCACGTAGTAATTGTGGATTTACCCTCCAAGGAGCCCGAGTGAGTTTGACCAATGTCTATTCCAGGTACAGTGAGACTTCCCTTCACCGTCACCTTCTGTAAGTACCAAAAGATTATGGCAACTAAAGACACCAATTCGCAGTGAGTCCCTGGGTGGGTACAGTCGACAGTCCAATCCGAAACGTGTGGACAGGATAACAAGTCTGAAATCAACCCAAAAGGCTCCCACACATAATCGTGGGTATACCTTCAAGTGACCCCCAATATACGATCCGACCACTACAAAGAGTTGAACCATGGAGGGATAATCTCTGTAATTCGCCCAAATGCGACCTCGTGCATAAGCCCTGTGTGAGAGGGGGATCCCAGAAAACCAATACGACAATTGGATTTGACTCTCCCTAGCTCAGGATGCTATTGTTTGTTTTGAAAACTTTGGAGAGTTGTACTCACAGCCTAATCCAAAGTGCTCACCCTAGTCTACTGTTGGTGGAAGATCCTAAAAAAAAAAAAATGTTCTAGATAATTTTTAATTAATGTTCATTTTACAGTTGTTCTCTACTCAAAGGGTGTATGAAAGTGAAACTGATGGAATGATGACTCAATTCCCAAAAACATGCATAAAAGATGATAAGCAATCATTTCTTTTCAATGAATTCCTATTTAAGGGAAAGAGAAAGAGTTGTTTTCACTATCAAACACTAATATGGAATGTCCTCAATCAATTGGTTCTCAATCGAATCTAATGCAATGCTAAAACATGTCAAAAACGCCTTCTAATCTGAAAACCAATCACTAAGATGTACTTTTGTCATTTGTATGTGAATAATGATTAATTCAATGCAAAAAAATTCTCTTGCCAACTACCCTTTCAGATCAAGGAGATTCGGATAAGCATAAGTAGGTTTCGCACAAACAACACACCCTCTTGCTATGATTGAAACAAGAAGCAAAAAGAAAACAAAAGATAACAAAGAAAATCAAGAAATCTCAAACAAAATAAAGATGCTTAAGAAATATGACCTCAAAGAACCAAATAAGATGATTCACATATTTTCGATGCCCTTCACCAGAGTTCCTGCCCAGTCGGATAAGAGAGAAGAAAGTAGTGGATTGATTCCAAGTTATCAACAGCAGAAAAAACTCAAAATAAAGGAAGAAGGACACCAAATCTGAACATCAAAGTGCTTATTTCTCATAAGGAAGCATGTCAAAGGTCAATAGGAAGAAGCATTGATTCACAAAGAAGCTCAGCAAGTGAAAAAACAGAGACTAGTCTTCAGAAAAGACAATTCTGGAAAGGATTTTTGCAAAGAGAGGCTGGCGCTCTGGTGTAAGGGGCACCAGAGCATTATAACGCTCTGTCTAAGGCCTTCAGGGAGCGCTGGTGTCCTAAAACCCAAAAAATTGTCCAAAAAACCCTAAAACTCAGTTGAACTTTGACATTCAGAGTATATGTGATGGAATAAGGATTCAATCAACATATGAAATCAAACATACGGGGTGAACAAGGTATAAAAAGAACAAAGGGTAAGACAAGGTCTATGAGGAAAACCAAAACTGGAAGTTTTGATTCGTCCCCAGTGGAGTCGCCAATTTCTGTTGAAGGAAAATCTCCCTGTGGACAAGTAGATCTCCTCTTGAGAGCTAGACTCTTAACTCTTAAGACATAAGATGCTTATCATGGACACTGACTTCCTTTTAGATCTAGATAAACTAATGTGTGAAGAGGAAGGAGAAAAGAAGTACATTTTACCGGTGTTTGTCCCTGCACGGTCCGAGTTCAGCTCCAATCTTATGCTCCTCGATAAGCCCTGTAGACAAACAAAAGTACGAACAAATTCCTACTCTACTGAGATTAGTTTGAAATAGACCTATCTATTAGAGACAAATTCATGTGAGATCAAACACAGATTTGAAAGAAACAGGCCAAGCATATTATATTAAAGAGAACAACAACGAAGAATGCTTACAGCCATAGATGTGAGTGTAGCAGCTTCGTCAAGCCTTCCTCGTCCGAACCCTTGCTCAAACAGTCCACACACCAAATGTTGATGTTTCAGATGACACCTTCTTCATGAGATCATAGGTTGTATGCTTCACAATACTTTTTCCCCACCTTTCACCATGAGAAGGCCTGTTTAAATAGGCTTGGAGAGGCCCAACCACTTGAGATATCTTTGGGGTAAGTTAAGGATTTTCCTCCTTCAGTTATGGATCTGCCCTAAGACCATGGCTTGACCAAGGATTCAAAACCAACCACCTTCAGATATTGAGGGGATCTTTCCCTCAATCTTCTCAACAAACAAAATTTCACCCGGAATAGGTAGCGCTCCTCCAAAAAGTGTATCAGAGCGTTATAGCACTCCTTGAAAGAAGGAAAACAAGTGTTGGCTCTCCTAATAGTGGCAGTGCTCCCCATAAAGGGCATCAGGGCATTATAACGCTCCCTAACAGTATATGGGGGAGCGCTCTCCTCTGAAACTCATTTTTTTGGTGGTTCTTTCAATGGCAAGGCACCTGTACTTCTAGTAGACTGATTCCTCCTCTTCACAACTAATCTTTGAGGTGTCCTAAGTGTCCATGTCATGTTGTTGGAGGCATGACATAGGCAAGAAGGCAGTATGATTTCAGCAACACTTATACACTTGCGGTCAAGATGTGACACTTGAAATGACGACACTTGCGAAGTGAGTAATTTTGAGGTGTAACATCGATCCATGTCAATTTCATATTACACCTTATCACAAACCAAATCATTTAAACCTTTAAACTTTTACCAATTGAAAATTAAAAATTATCACCAACCACATCACTTCAACCTTATGCACTATGATACCCATTTTATGTAGCGGGCATATCCATGTGAATGGGTCAGATCTTGTATCCATATCATTTGTGTATTAACAAACTTAATAGTATGACCATACTTATTATATATGCATTGAACAACCATTTTCCACGTATGATTTGATATAACGCCAAACCAACTCATATATGTAGAGTTTGTAAAACCCAAACTTTATACCTTGCCATGCTTTGATAATATTGTGTATTGCCACATGGAAAATGTCAAATCCATGTGTGTGTGTGTGTGTGTGTGTGTGTGTTAGACCCCAAAGAAAATTATATAAATCTCTTAAGGTTTATATCACTCAATCTTTTTTTAAACTTAATATGCCTTGAACGCCAAAGCATGGGCAACAAACTTCGATTTTACTAGTCATATAGTCACATAAGAACATAACAAACCATGTCATTTACAAATAATTTCATGAATGCCATGTTTAATGTTGCCATTATGTTGAGGAGAGAACAGAGTTATGTTTGCAACTTATCTGATGTTACTTTGATCGTAATGTGATGTCTTCGCAAACTGCCATATACCATACGTGCTAGCAATGCAAACAAATATTTTTCATAATCCGATAATATGCATTCATAAATAGCACAAGAAAGTTGGAATCATTAAACCATTGATTTTAGCGCCATAATCGAAATGATGTCTCAACTGAAACTGATGGTATGCCAACATGTTGATGGAAATGTAATGTTTGGGAAATAATCACTCGAGAGTGTTTTCTCCTAGGGTACCCCACCTATTAATATTTCTTAATAAATATATATGTGTTTCGAAATACTCTGCGAGCTTTTATAGTAGGTGATGAATTATGAGTCAATAGATATGTGTTAAGTGAAGTTAGTCTTGGTGCCCCTTTACTATAAACCACCACAATAATGTAATCATGTTCTGCGAATAAAGAGATCAAGTTGGCATGAATATACAATTATGTAGTTTCAAATCAAATTATGCTAAGGTACCACACAAATGTCAAGTGATCTCAAATCTTGTTTGATGATGAAGAGGCTAAGATATTTTAAATGGGTATGTACAATACCCCTTTTAGCTATTTATTATGAGTACCAGTCCTCTCCAAAATTTGAGCATTTCTCAAACTGTGTAATTATCCCACGAATGGACCCATAAAGGTGGTGATTTTCTATGGTTCAATCAATTCCCATTGCTTCTATAGGTTAATAACACAAGTCGTTGCTACAAGCATCAAGATGCTCCAGGATTTACCTTCTTAGAAACTCAAAGAAATGACAAAAGACACCATCTACCACTTTTTGTTGGTCTCAAATTTCTCAAAAAATGTGTTATAGGAAATATCCCTTGTGTGGGGTTGCAACCTTTACATACTATGAGGGTTTGTTGTTTTGATTGTACCATAGCATTTGGAGAATGATCCCATAAATACTTAATAGCGATTCACCCTAGAACTATTGATTGTTACAGTCCTCTACAAGATTGAATATGATAAAACATAGTGCTTACATTTATTATTCCATACTCTTTGTAGTCTTGTTACCTAAATGTTGGCTTATTGTTGTGATACTTAATACAAACATGGAATGTATGTCTTGATTCCCTCTTTGACTATGATGGAATGCCAGTAACAATCCTAAAAAGGTCTTCAACATATGAGCACATGGAAAGCCTTTAAAAGTCCACACCAACATCACAGAAATATGACAAGTGCCAAAGTGCAAGTTGATCCAACTCATAAATGCATACACACATGACGAGTAATAATAGATGGGCCTCCAATGATATATTGTGGCACCAAAGCACATGACACCATTAACCACATAAGCATCACCCATGAACCATGACCATGAAATCATTTAAAAATTAACCACCAAGAGCATCATATGATCCCTCAAGGAGGACCACCATGCTCATCCACCCTCAAACCGAGAGAATTCCTTGCAAATTACCCTTGAATTTATAATTATCACTCGTGTGTATATGAGGGTGTTGAAGGAAAATCTCACTGCGGACAGGTAGATCTCCTCTTGAGAGATAGACTCTTAACTCTTAAGACAGAAGATGCTTATCATGGTCACTGACTTCCTTTTAAATCTAGATAAACTAATGTGTGAGGAGGAAGGAGAAAAGAAGTACCTTTTACCAGTGTTTGTCCCTGCACGGTTCGAGTTGAGATCCAATCTTTCACTCCTCGATAAGCTCTATAGACAAACAAAAGTACAACCACTTCCTACTCTACTGAGATTAGTTTGAAGCAGATATATCTATTAGAGACAAGTTCGTATGAGATTAAACACAAACTAGAAAGAAACAGACCAAGAATATTATATTGATGAGAAAAACAACGAAGGAAACTTACAACCGTAGATGCGAATGCAGCGGCTTCATCAAGTCCTCCTTGTCTAACCCTTGCTTCAAAGACCCACGATCGGAATGACAATATCTTCACTGATTATTCTCCTCCACTTCATTGTGTGTTTCCTATGAGATCATAGGTTTCATGCCTCCAAAATCATCCCCTTTTCACCATAAGAAAGCCTGCTTATATAGGCTTGGAGAGGCCCAACTACTTGAGATATATTTAGGGTAAGTTGAGGATTTTCCTCCTTCAATTAGGGATCCTCCCTAAGATCATGGCTTGACCAAGGATTCGAATCCAACTGCCTTCAAATATTGAAGAGATATTTCACCCATTCTTCTCAACAAACCAACTGTTGCCCAGAATAGGTAGCGCTCCCTCAAAAGAGAAATCAGAGCGTTATAACGCTCCCTAGTAATGTATAGGGGGGCACCAACACTCCTAATATTAGGAGCACTCCTCCAAAAGGGTAGATGGAGTGTTATAACGCTCCCTGATAGTTTATAGGGGGGCGCCAGCACTCCTGAGAGAGGTATAG
>CBVK0102155674.1:0-10195 GCA_900067695.1 Picea abies
TTTCTGCATTTGATTTATTTTATTGCTCCGCGGTCCTGTTTTTCTAACATAAAGGGGTTATGATACCATAAGAGGGGAAAGACGAGGGGATCTAAGGGGGTTTATGCCTAAAAAAATGCACCTTATGTCACCTTGAACCTTTACTCATTTCAAAATTTGAGTTTGCAAAGTTAAAAGAAGTTAAGAGGAGTGAAGGAAACAAATTCCTAAATCTAAGCCATCATTTCCTAAAAATTAGTAAACTATCTCCCCTACATTCTAGGAACTAAGAAGAGTTGAATTAGGACTCTCTTGCTATCTTTCACTCATGCAAAAAGAAGAGAAATTCGAATGGAAGAGGGAGTTAATTTTTGGAAGAGGGAAAAAGAGGAAAAATGAGAGTTGATGTTGAGAAAAGAAGCCGACCATAGGCCATAGCATGCAATAGAGAAATGATGAAATGAAACCATGAGAACTCTGGGAAAAGAAAATAACTAAGATAATTTCAGCTAGAGTTGAGGGGCTTCAACCATTGTTGAGAAAATAAGGAAAACCTCCTTGTGTTGTGTGGGGCATGTGTAAGGGCTGCTTTGTTTTCAAAAACTCAACAATGAAGGATTGGTTTAGTAATATTCTTGCTCTATGAATTAAGTGACTAGCGTAAGTACTCTCCATTACTTCTTCACTTTGGTGGTATAATATCCTGGCTAGGAGGTGGTGTCCCCAACGAACTACCCATGGTTGGGTGGAAATCGCTTAGTCTCAACTAGTTGCCTGGTTTGAAATATTCAATAGATAAGTTTTCATTTCTTTTTATATTTTAATTATGAAATTTGTATGGTCGAGGGATAAATATACACACATGAATATATTTTATGTTTGAGATTCTGTTGACGATTCAAGAATTTGATCTCATGCCCATAGGAAATTTCTGTCCTTATAAATGGTATTGCAAACCCGTCCATGGATTCCCTTTTTGGTTTTCAGTTCAACATTTAAAGTTTGTTTCTGTCTACTCTCTTACTTTTACTTCTGTGTATGAACACTCATTAAAGAGTACAAGTAAACTACTAGCATAAGCAAGATCTTCTCATGGATCTACGGGCATATCAATCTTAAAAATGCTGCTCACAGTGAAAAAGAGTTAGAGGAACGAGAGTAGCTCTGGTATTGCAGATAAATGAGATGTATTTACTCGACCTTGTATAAGAGATAACATTTAGCTTTCTAGGGGTTTCCCATACCTAGTAGCAATCATTCCTGTCATTGGTATGTACATAATTCTTCCATGGCATGTCTTCATAGTGTATATGAAAGCTTTCACTTCATTTACATTTATGTGGTTTTTCTCCTTCAGGCTCTTGATGCTCTATTTTGACGTGGGTCCTCTTGCAAGTCCATGGGCTCATAGAAATCTTGTCAATTTCATGGATGTCGTTGTATTTGCTGTCAAACTTTACATACCCAATTCTGAAAACCGTTCTCATACAAATTTAATGAAATGGAAAACAATGATAAAATCAACTGTGGAAGGGTGGCTTTTGTTAGCAACAATATACACATATTCATTTATAAATCATATTTTGCATGGCTTGATAATATTATTCTTTGGTGTGTACATGTTTTTAGCTATGTATATAGTAGAACTAGACATAATAGGGTCCATTGCAGCTATGTTTTATGACAAAGCACAATAGGCATTGTATCAACTTGGATAGCTGTAATCAACACTACTGCTTTTTGAGCTCCCCTGTTTGCAACATTTTGCAGAAATGTACTACCCACATGTAACATGGAGAGGACGACCCAATTCACTGAAACAATGTTATTGTCCAGAAATTTCAGCAAACCCGTGTTTCATTTTCAATCGAGAATTGCATTTTCAGACAAGAAAGGTATTGTCTTGCAAATGGGTTCAACAGTAGAAATTCTTTCAGAGTGAAGAATTTGAAAACCACTATGGACTCGAGAATGTGCTTGCCTAGAATCTATGCAATAGAAGAGGGTGTTGTAGACATTCCATGCTAATGACACTAAATCCATGAATAATGCCAACCATTCTGAGGATACCGTGAAGGAATTTTTGTCACCATTCTATGATATGCCAACTTTCTATCAAGCAAGGTCTGAAATGACATGGATGTAGCTAGACAACGTGCTTAAATGGTTATTGATAATTTAAGTTAGACCATATTTGTTCTAGGCTCTAAAGTTGCCTAGAAATTGAAGTTCCTTAATCTCAAAATTGCAATGCCTTCAGAGGGTAAGACAAACTTTAAAGAGTAGTATATGTGGTACAAAGATTACTATTGGAAGGTAATATGCTTTGGCATTCATTTGGCATGCTCTGGTGTTTCTTTTTTACATAAGGGGTTAAGATGTAATTGTTGGAATCACTCGAAGTTTTGTCAAATAATGGTTATTGATGTTTTAGTAAGAGGGTATGTTACAAGTGGTATCAGAGCTTGATTATAACACTTGGGAATGTATACTAATGAGAAAGGCAGTGGAAATAATTCTTTGTGATTCTTTCTATATAGTTGTTTCCTTGCAATATTGTCTCACCATTTGGTTGCTGAGTGCTGAGTGCTTGGAAATAAATGTTTTATTCACACTTTTGCCAAATTTCCTAACTATTTGAAGGGAGTTTTGTTATAGGATGTACACCACGTCTCATGCTACTAATTAAACAATTGTTTTCTGTGTAATATCTTGCAAGCAAGAATCCTTCCAATATGAAAGTATCATTGACTTAAGGTGTAAGAAAACAAGTAAATGGAACCCATATTTGTTTGGTTGCCATATCATTGGTTGTTTTCCTTATAAAGTATAATTAAAGGATGATGGATCGTTATTTTAATCCATCTCTAAATTTTATATTCTAAGTCATCATTTTGGTCCCTAGGGATGATCAAACTCGAAGAACTTGATCCCCCTTATATGGATTTATGTCTATCGTCTAAGGGATCTTAGTTCTCTTTTGACCCTTCAAAATAAAACTAGTAGCTAGATTATGACTAAAACCTTTCTGTAAGTTTTCAAATTGTACAGTATATTCTGTAATAGTACTAACTATATTTTTAAGGGAATCATTGTTTCCAATATTACAAATGGTGTGTTGCATTAAGATGAGACCTTAAAGTGAAGGAGTACCATGCGGTTACTAAGATTGGTGTAACCTGTTAAAATTGAGCTTCCCCCCAAAATCAGATTTTTTATTTTTATTTTGTGTTGGTAAAACTCGGGCTTAATGATAACTCTATGTTTATGAGGCACCCATGTTATCACCATGGCTTGGGAGGTCCACACTAATTAGTCAAAATTAACCCAAATTGTGGTTTTAATTTATCGAGACAATTGGGATCAAGTTTTAAGTTTTGTCCATCTCAACAACTAGACCCAATAAATTGTTCTGATCATAAGAGATAACTAATTATAGAGTGAAACCCTGATTTTATTAATCCAAGAGGTACAGGTTTCATTTCAAGAATGCATACATTTTTCAATGGAGTTTGTCAGACTATACACATCATGCTTGATTGGAGTATGAGATGATGTTGGGTTCTCAATGTGCATATTATTACTTGAAGGTAATTCATGGAAGTGAAGACAAAATATTTTTGATGGCCTAGTTTCCCTTGACCCATTGAGATTGCTTCTTGTCACCAAAATAACAATTAATGCAGTGAGGCTGGTTTAAATTTTGTGAAGGGATTGTAGCTATCACAAAAAAAAACAAGAGTAAGGGTCATAACAAGAATACCATGCATGAACTTGCCTAGCAACCAAGATATATGCACAATGTACTCCCTTAACCTTGAATGATAGTTTGGGTTTTGGTAATAACATTGGCTTTAGTGTAACATGTCATTTGAAGAATTGAGATGTAACATTAGAGTAAAGATGTGCCTATGACCCTAGAACAGGTAAGTCAATTCACGAGTTGATAGTAAAAATTGACATGCATATATTTGGCATGACATGATGTCCACTTAATGGCTAGTAGGTACTTTTCAAAAAGTATGAGTAAGTTGTTGGATTAGGAAGTATGTAGCACTATGCAATTTCATTGTATCTCGTTGTAAAAGTTTGATCTATGATTTTTTCGGCATTAGTTCTATGATCAAATTGTAAGCAGAATGACAACCACATGGCCAACATGGGCACTAATCTCTCTACAATTTGAAATTGAAAGAAGGGTGGAACTAGACAGTCCTCAATTATTTTTTTTGTTGTTCACCTTATTATCCCGCCTTACTAATTATCCTTATTATTCAATCTCTACAATTTATATTTGCAATTTCAACAATTCTTCCAAATTTATGGCCTGATTTTAGGCAAAACTGATCGAAAAAATGTGGCCAAAAAAATTCAAGAAGTAAAATATTTAAACTATGTTGCAATATGGATTGTTATATGTGGATATGTGAAAACATTAATCAAAATGATGTTTAGCTTGTAACAACATGGTCATTATTTCTTCATGAGGCGTAGAATGACTACATTGTGAGCTACTCAAAAGTTATTAATACATTATTTGTATTTAATGAACTACAAGTAATTTAATGGGTTACATATGGACTAAATATGGCATTTTACATTTATTTTGTTATATGTTTATAAATAACAAAACAATTATGTATTGATTCATTTAATCTAATTTGAATGATTCTCCCTTTTAATAGGTGACAAAATTGGAAAAAATGGATATTGTATGGGGCTTTAGAGTTATGCAATGAAATGGATGGGTCAAACTTTAAGAGGCTTTCGATACTCTATTTCTACTTATTGATTAATCTATTTTTTCAATGGAATGTTTTGTCGGTGGATTGGAATTTTAGGGATTTTCAATATTCTACTTATACTTATTGACTTAATTACTTAGGTTACTAACTGCGTTATAAGTCTCGATTAATAAAGTATATATTTAATTTAGTTTTGTTTCTTAATTGTTATAGAGCCAACATTATCAAAGAAACATATTATTTGAATCACATCTTATCACCTAAAAACACAAATGACACATAGGGAGCAAGGTTACTAGCTTAGTTACTCACACCACTAAGTCGTTGATAAGTTGTGTAAGAAGTTTTACATAGTTTATATCCAAAAATATTAAACAATATTATAACTAACTATGAAAACCTACACACTTAGAATCCCAAATAAATTTATGTATAGATAATTTATGCTCAAATACTTCATTTTAAATATTATTTAAATGTGCTTATGTTGATGTTGTAGCACATAAATTTAACAATAAAAACTATTAATGATTAACAAAAAATTTAGCGATAATCATGATTATAGTTCAATATCAAAACATTAAAAAAAAGAGAATAATGATCAATGACGAAAACAAAGGCTTCAATCCTACCCAAAAAATCATTATAGAATGTTTCTATGGAAAGAAGTAAGTAAAATTAAAAAATTACAATCATGGTTATGCTACAATTATAAATTATTTTTTTGAATGAAGACTTTCATTAAAACTATATCCATACACAAATTTCTCATCCATATTTTCCTTGCCATATCATCAAAAGATCAACATTTAAATAATGACACATATCTTTGGTCATAGCTTTAATGAGTATGGAGAAATGACAACCCACCCTTAAACACTTTTCCATTTCCTTAAACAAAACCTCATATCTTTGGTCATAGCTTTAATGAATATGGAGAAATGACAACCCACCCTTAAACACTTTTCCATTTCCTTAAACAAAACCTCAAGAATCAAGAACACTAGAGCATAATTAAAATATTCTCATGGATCTTCATTGACTTTCCTCTTAGTGATATATTAAGCTTCCAATGCAATTATATTAATAATTTTGAATTTTATTTTCAATAATATAAAAAAACAAGTGACATGTAGTGGCGATCCTCATGGTCACTTGAACAACAAAATTGAGAGAATTGTGAACAATAGAGTTGGGAGAGTTGCAAGGATAAGAAATATAACCTATTAATATAAATGAAAAATTTGTGTCAAAGTTCACTTAACTCTTAAATTTAGTTTTATTTTGTTGAGCAAGCAACAACTTTCTCTTGCCTTTTGTCTTTGTGACGTAACTTTGGAAAATATTTGGGGGACCTTTTTCTTTTCTTTAAGTTCAATAGAATCCAAGCTTTCAAATTATATCTTAAATTTTTATTCTCTTTTTTTTTTTGCTTTGAATGAAGTCCTTAATCCTTTTCATGATTTCAACAATTTTTGGATAGTCTCTTAGATTTTGGAATGCTTTATTATTCACTAACTTTCATTTTGAGAAGTGTTAAAATGTTTTGTAACATGTTAAAGTTCTCTTTTATGCAAAATATCACAATAGGTTCAATTTCACAAAACTTCCAAATTCATGATACGCCGTGACATCAAAAAATTGTAGTGTTGTGATATGTCATGTCATAAAAAATTGTAGTGTCGTGATACGTCGCAACATAAAAAAATTGTAGCGTCATGATATGTTGCGGCATAAAAAAATTGCAGTGTTGTAATATGCCACAATGTTGCAAAACCTCTAAACTTGCAATATGTTGTATTATCACAAAAGTTGTAAAGATGTGATACAATTCAAAAATTCTAAAAAATCAGAGCCTCCTGATGAAAAAGCAAAGTTGTTTTCATGTGACATGTTGCACAGGTACAAAACTTCAAAGGCTGCAATAAAGGAAAGCAAAGTCTTGACATGTCACAGACCCGCAAAATTGTGAAAGATGTGATACGAAGACAAATACAAGTTATAACTTGATTTCAAAGTTCTCTGTGATGCAACATATTGCATCATCACAAAATTGCAAAGTTTCCAAGACTACGACATAGGAACACATGAATCACTTGCCTTAAAATTTTTCTCATTTATGATACTCCTCACCTCACAAAGAAAATAGAATCTCATTAGTGCAATAATTAAATTCTTCTGAGATGTGACATGCCACACAACCTCGAGCTTTGGAGAAGTGTGGTAATAACATCTTTTCATGGATAGATCAAAGTTGTGATAGTGAGATACCCATCATAACTTTGGAAATTTTTTAAAGGAACGGCACACTACATTGAAACAAGATTTGAAAATTGCAAAAAGCATGTCGATTTAATGTCAAACGGGTAAAAGGGTACCACACACTATAAAAGGGGTGTTATAGTAGTTTTATTTTCACTTTTCATTTTATCAAGCACTAGAGTGATAAAAGGTTATTTTAGAAGGATTGTTATCAAAATTCTTCCATTGTTAAGAATGACCAAAAGAAGCATGCCTCACTAGCTCAACCACTACTCAACTATTGCCAGTTGTTCACTGCAACCAAGTAGGCATTGTTTCACTTAATATGAAATTGCTCATTCACTTCGATAATAGTTCACATTTCAAAATTTTGTTTTTGTTTCCTATCACTATGGGATATTCTACATGCACACCCTTTTTCATAACTCAAGCACAAGAACACATTGCAAAACATTTTCTTACAACCTCGAATGTAGCATGCCCACTTATAACCTTTTTTCGAGAAACCCCTCTCAATTTCTCGTAGGTGGAAAAGGGTTTGCGCACAAACTTTTCAGGGTAATGGAGGGTCCCAGCTCAAGGATGGCCAATTACTAAATACATAACTTCAAATCTTATGGGGACTAGCATACACTTGGTCTCCAGGTATCTAGGTGAAGCTTCGAGGAAGAAGAGGGTACTTCAACACTCCAACATTCCATCTTGAGAGACCATTTTCGTGACTTGCTCTTGCGAAGACTATTCTCCTGGTCTTATTCCTATAATCTTCTGGTTCTTAATCTTGTTTTCTAATGAGCTAAGTCCCACGAGTTTGGATTCCTTATTTTCAAATCCCATTTCCCTGTTAATGTGGGGTTTCTCATTATCAATCTTTGCACTCAATCCATAGTTTATGAAACTTTTAATTTGTATCCCTGGCTGTTCATTCATAAGTAGAGTATTTATAGTTCATAAACTAAATAAATAGATGGGAGGTGAATTTTCCCCACAACAACCAAGGGACAATCCCATTTGCAGGATCACTAAATTGGATGACACCAAAAGATATGGATCTTGAAACTATTTCCTTGGAAACCCATGTTCCTTTTCTTTTGTTTAAGAGAAGATCTTTAACCAAAATGTGCATCATATTTTGATTTTCCTTCTAATCTCACTAATTTTATTTGTTGTTGAAATGAATGAACCACATGATTTAGAATTGGATTCCAAAAGACAAACAAAATGGAAAGAAGCAATCATTGAAGTGAGCCAAAACAGAGAAGAGTTAGCAGAACTCAACATAGATGTGGCAACCCTCGGACCATTCTATGGGGACAATTTATGTATCATGGATGTAAGTACTAGCTATAGGTGGGGAGAGATATAATTGATGCTCAAAAAAGAAACTTACCTAGAACTGCCTCTCTTGCCCAAGGAAGTGAATCTTGACACTGATGTATACTAGTTGATCAAGAAATCATGTTTACATAAATTCGTAACTAAACCTGCAATTTTTTCTTGCACCGAGGTCATATCATGGTTGATCAATTAAGAAGAAATAAAAATAGGTTGGTCAAAGAGATCACAGGAAAATCCATTGCTTCCATCCAACCCTCAACACTGGATACCTACTATAAATTCCTTCAACCTCTTCTTGGTATCACATAGGAATGAATCTTATAATTATCACTAAATTATAACGATCTTCTCAAAATTTGGTGGATTAATCCAAAGTCTTTCAGAGCTAGGAGGTTGGGTAACTACCCCATGGAACATCGTAGGACTCCATACAAGATCACAATGCCATTAATAAGCAAATTGTATAGTGAAGAATATGTAATACAATTTAAAGAGTCACAGGTACCATTAATTTACCAAATCACCCAAAATAGGGCAACCTTTAACTAGGCCTCTATACTCTTAGTTTAAATGAATCAAGCTATTTCTAGAGCCAATAACACAACCTTGAAGATCCCTTCAATGTTCTACATATCTTCATATTTGTTGGACACTACCTATGTCGTGAATAGCTTCCCAATAATGGAATGGAAATGACATTCTAGCAAGGCACTTATTCACATTTATTGTCAAATTCTTTGGGAACATAGGTTCCAAATCCATTACATCAAAATCTATGAACATTTTGTAGTTCCAATGTACAAATTTATCTTATGTGAACCTCCTTAGTGCACGATAAAGAAACCAATGCACATACAAAATAATTTTTTGAAAAAAGGACATACATAAGATTTTTTGGAGCTACCAAGGCACCTCAACTGCTACCTAAGTTTATCCTTGATAAGCTTTCTCTCTAGGAGTTATCTTATCAAACATTTTCTAGTGGAGTTGGTGCATCTCTCTCTCACAACAAGATGACACTGTGACCTCCATTGTCTTTCCACATAGGAGCATACAAGATCATCAAATATGTAAAGGATGTAATCATGGGAGCCAATGCTTTGGTTTCTTTTCACTTCACTAAATAAATATTTTGAAGACACGATCCTATAAATATAGTTAGTTGCCACGATTATGCCTACAATTACATGTGGGCATACCAAAATGAAATTTTGTAATAAGAGGATATATATAGGAGAGCCACATCACTAGATGAGGTGGATTTAAGATGGGAAGTGGTGGTAGAGAAGGAAAGGACAAGAAAAAAGAAAAATTGTAGAAAGAGAGACTAAGAGGGACTCTAGGGAGAAAGAAGATGAAGCTTTGAAGCAACAAGAAGTGGTAGAAGAAAAGAAGAGAAATGAAGAAAAAAAGTTTGTGTAGGAAGAAGAATCTTGGAAAAAGAAAGAATAATAAGAAGCAAAAAGGAAAATGAATGAGGAAGTTGGGGATTCTCAGCCTATGAACACAAGAACCTCCCATCTCAAAACTTCATGCAAAACCCCAAGGCCATCTACCATGGGAGGCCATTTTCCTTTCTGTGAACTCAGCTTGGGAAAGTTCACCTCATCTAAATCTGATATAGTTGCAATTTCAGATGCATTCATGTTCGATGAGAGCAAATGATAGGTGGTGAAGCAATCCTACAAAAATATCAAACTACCATGAGTCATTGAGCTCATGATCATCGTTGAAACCCCACTAATTGTATATACAAGAGACTCTTCAAGACTCTCATGTATAAAAGAGAGTGTTCTCTCTTCATTTGAGGAGGGGAGTTAGAAATGAGAGATTAGACTTAGATTAGCTTGAAGTCTTAGAAGGGGATTCTT
>CBVK0102155758.1:0-14197 GCA_900067695.1 Picea abies
TATTTTCTCTATCTTTCTCTAGGATTCACGAGAGATACTAAAGCCCCAGACTTCACATCCATAAAGAATAATAGGTGTAACAAGAGTCTCAAAGAGGAGTTTCTTCTTCTCCCAATTGAAGTCTAAGCCTATTCAAATTAAGCCTAAGTCTAAGTTTGGTGAGAATGCTAAAGCCAAATAATAAATTAAATAAAATAGGAAAGAGGTAAATAAATTTAAGAAATTAAGAAATATGAGTTTAACCTAAAGATTGAGTTAATACACTTATGTGAAAGAAAATGCCAAATTAAAATGTAAGATAAGAAATGATTAAAGCATGAAAGAATACATGCACACATAGAAGGGTATCTAGAGTCTAACTACCACTAGTTTAACTAGGAGAAGAGTCTTATTTTAACTCGACTCAGATTGTGTTAGTCATTAAATGGAAATAAGGGGAATAAAGAGACAAGTAGGAGTAATTTTAGGATGGGTGAGGGAAATTGACTTGTAATTAAAATAAATTATGGATTTTTCTTGTAAAACTTATGGAGAGGGTGACAAATGTATGGTGAAAATAATTCTTAATTAATTATTTAAAAAGTGAATTAAATGTGCAAGTGAATGTGTCATTAAGGAAACTCCTATCAAGATAATGGAAAAATGGAAAATGGGACACGAGTTATGTGTAAGGCTATGTTGCAGAAAATTTGACGGGTTTTACTTGTGAGAGTTGGGATACCAAGCTTGAGAGAGAGAGAGAGAGGTGGCTCTACCTTGTGAGGCGAGCTGGGAGATAGAGGATTTCTAGTTGTGTGTGTGTGTGTCCCTTTTGCGGCTCAAGGGGATAAGGGGGAAGAAGAGTACCCCTAGTGATGGCTGGGTAGTAGCAATGATTTCTCTATAGTTAGCAAGCAAAAGGTAGGGAGGAGCACCGTCGTGGAGGAACATATTCGATTGTTCGCCACTGAGTATGGTACTTTATTTTTAGTTTCATATTGTAATATAGTATAATTTCACAAGGTAGAATGTTGTAATGAAGTTGATCGTTGATGCGTAATAAGTTTTAATTTCCCTGAATATATACATAATCATGTTGTAAGAAGTGGGAAGCATTGTTGTATTTGATTCTATCATCTCTTGAAACCATAGGTTGCGCATGGAAATTTTACTGTCATTTATTTCACAGTAGTTACTGCTAAGGATTATGATCTTGAGAAAATTAAATCTGAATGGACCTTCCTGATGCACATAAATTTGTTGTTGCATGTATGTAGTAAATAAGACGAAGGCTCTAAAATTTTAAATCTTCCTTTACCTATTTATTAGTGTTGAATTATTGTCATGTTGTTTTATGGGTTGCTTCATGATATAGGTATTAAAAACGTTTCCAAATTTGAACTGTGGTTACCCTGGAAAAATGTTTGAGATTGATGTGTTCGTGGTGTTTCCTCTTTATATTGTGTTTATGAAAAATGATTTTATTCCTATTGTAGACAAGCTCAAATTGTGATTTCCTTTGGTTGCTACCTTCATTGGCATCCATGAAGGTTAATATTGCTCCTTTTAAACCTTCCGCCCAAAAAAATTATGCAAATCTGCAGTCCCTGAGCCTGTAGCTAATTTGTCCAGAAGGAAATTGTGAAGACTCTCCAAATATTTACTCAAACTATTGATTCCCTAAGGATTTTTTCAAGACAAATTCCAATCCATATCTCCATTTGGTGGGGTAGTGACCTAGCAGTATGAATCACCGATCTAAGTTTCAATTTTCATGTGGCTAGGTAATACGAACTTAGGATTCATGGTTTCCTTTAGCGCCTAGTGTACTAAGATTGGGGGCTGAGGGCCGATGATATTAGATTTTAATATCATCCTATGCCTTGGTTAAATCCTCTAGATACTTCCAGATCGTTGTCATAGGAGTCTTCTTACGTCATCCTTCCTGGAAGTAATTTTTTATTTACTGATCCACGACTTTATGTTTACCGTGTGACAACAAAGCCCACACCTCACCTAGTGCCCCTTCCATTTGGTAGCTGAAACCTCACCCCAGATCCCTTCCTTTTGGCCCGCAAAATCCCTTCCTTCGAGCACCATAGCCCCCAACTTCCCTTGTTAAGTGTAAGGATACCTAAAGTGAGTAGACGGGCTTAGTGGGAATTTGAGAGAATCTCCTTGCAAGCGCACAAGATCCAATTTTGATCGAGACTTCGAGGAGGATTTTGTTTACCTCTCATTCGATCCCTTATCGAGACTTCGAGGAGGATTTTGTTTACCTCTCATTCGATCCCTTTCTCGCATATGCAAGTCTATCACATTTACAACCTTCCATTACTATGTTTGGTTGGAAATTGACAATTCTTGTTAGTGGATTTATAAGGCAACCTTGACTTCTATTTTTATGCTTTATGGTCGAGATTCTAAAGAATATGTAAGGAAGGATAACATTGAATGGTACATCTTGCTCTAAGAAGAGTTGATCCACATATGATTACTTAATGCAAAAGAAACTTAACCTTGAATAGATATATTGCATAATAATAATTAGTCTTCTTAATCCTCATAAAGGACCCAAGTATATTGCATAATAATAATTAGTCTTCTTAATCCTCATAAAGGACCCAAGCTCTAAATCTACAGTGTACCTAGGAACAATAATAACTTGGGATAATGCTACTTTTACACTTTTCCTGGTGATCTCCTACTTGAAGATGGTTAGGGTGCTTACACTCACCTTGTACATATGGTATGTCATATGGCCTAGTTGAGGATTGTGTTACTTATGGAGGGATATTTGTTTAGTGGTTATCTCCATATTGTCATTCCCTTTAGAATGATAAAAGAAATAAATTGCTAGAGTAACAATCAAAGGGTGTGGTGTAAAATCTGTTTTATGTACATGTAAATCATATCATGTTGGTAAGAAATTTATCCATAGATTGTTCCTTGATTGTTAAGAATAGATGGTGATGGCATTAATAAATTGATATATGAATCTTTTGTTGGACTAATGTTGGGATGCTTTGGAGGTGGCAATTTCGTTATTTAAGTTGATGTATGAATGGTTATTTGATTAAATTACTTTTGCGCCACGAAAAATAGAATTGAGAATTATTTTTGTGCCACGAAATAAATGTGATGTATGATTGGATTAGTGGGAATTAGAAACCTCCTTGTTCCTAAGAACAATTTCCAGCCCTGAGACCTTAAGTGCTAAAAAACAATCAGATGAATGCTGGGCTTGATCGTTGCTTATGTGTCTTGGAGGTCCTAACCTTGTAGGGTAGGTTGGGTGGGTAGTTATTTAATATTCAATGATATGGATGATCATTATTTACATTTTCTTCGGTTGATTGTTATGTGATGAACTGTGTCTGTATTTATGTTCATGTGTTGATCATGTGTCTCTTTCAGTTATGTTAACGCTTTGGCTTGTGTCGTTATTGATTTTGATGATGTGTCACTTGTAATGATTTTAATTATGATGTCGTGTTGATTATACGTTGCTATGAATTATGTGTTTATGTTAATTTTCTAATGCAAAATAAAAAATGTGTTCTTCGCTATTCATAGTCGTAACGATGGGGTCGTTACATATGGTATCAGAGTAGGTTCAACCCTGCGACTATGGATCGCCAGGATTTCCACTGCAGTAAACCCTTGAGTATTAACTTAGCACTAATTAAAAACTTTAACGTGTCGATACGGTGATCTTGGTTAGAGGACTCCACAGAGGTTCATAGTGTGGTGTCGTGGAATGAGGTGCAACGCCTCTAGAAGTGCCCGCGCCCTCAGAGTCTAACCCCCAAGGGGAGGAATAAGTCTTTGGGATGAATCCGATTGTTGCAATGGATGATGATGGCCTAACAAGGTCCTTTTAGGGAATGTCAGAGGCCTCGATCCACTATCTATACTGAGATAAGGTCAGGGCGCCTATACCCCTGAGGGTCCACAGCGCGCCCCAGACAGTACCATTATATTTCACCAAGAACTCGAGAGGGATAATTTCTCAAGTCCACGAGGGTCGCGAACGACTCAGCCATCAAGGCATGGTTGGAGAATATGGCGATGTGCTTTGCACTTCACGACTACCTCCAACATGAAGGTCTGCTTGGCAGTCTTTCAACTAAAGGGGAGCACTCTTCTATGGTGGAAGACGCTCCTGCCGCATTTGAACATGGCAGTCGAAGACGTGTCATGAGAATTGTTCGAGGAACGGTTCTGGGAGAGGATTAGACCATCTAGATCATTTGGACCCACTACTATGGGAGATTGGGCAAGGCCCATCAAATTCATACAGTGGTGAATAATCGTCAGGAAGAGCACCAGTCGACTGTGCTCGAGACGTCAGGTATCGTCACTAAATAGACCCTTGGTATTTTAATAGATCCTGGAGCTACCGAGAGTTTCATTCTGGTGCAACGCAAAAAATAATTAAGGTAAAGGAAGTCGAACAAGATGAGTTTAGCTTTGTAGAAATGGCTTCGGGAGAAAAACAGAAGGTTGGTGGGAAGGTTATAGGTTGTAGCCTTAACTTGGGAGAGTTTGTCACTAGGTCCAACCTGTACATTACGATCTTAGGATCTTATGACATCGTGATTGGTATGAACTGGTTGGAATCGCATGAGGCAATACTCAATTGTAAGATGAAATGGTTGATCTTGGTCGATGATGAGGGATAGAGACACGTGATTGTAGTCTGAACCAGGGAGTTTCCTTGAGGTTCATCTCTTCCTTATAGCTACGGAAGAGCATGCGCAACGGATGTACGATTTATGCGATCCTTGCATTAAACGAGAAGGGAGTAGCGGAAGGTATAGAACACCTTCCAGTGGTGAGAGAATTTGCGGACGTCTTCCCTGAGGAGTTACCTAGGATTCCGCCAGAGAGGGAATTGGAATTTACCATAGACCTAAAACTGGGGGCTGAACCGATAGCAGAACGCCCTATCGGATGTCAACCCCGGAGTTACAAGAGTTGAAAATGCAACTGAAGGAGTTGTTGGACCTAGGAATTATACGTCCAAGTGTGTCACCGTGGGGTGCGCCTGTTATATTCATATGGAAGAAGGATGGGTCATGGAGACTTTGCTTTGACTATCATCAATTAAATGAGGCAACGATCAAGAATCGATACTCGTGGCCAAGGATTGATGATATGTTGATCATATGAAAGGCGTGATGGTGTTTTCAAGGATCGACTTGCGATCAGGGTATCACCAGCTACGGATCAAGTAGAATGACGTCCCTAAGACCACTTTTAAGACGAGGTTTGGACATTACGAGTTTATTGTTTTACCATTTGGACTGATGAATGCCCCAGGGGTATTTATGAGTTTGATGAACGGGGTGTTCCGTGAATACTTGGACAAGTTAATGAATATTTAATGTTGATGAATGATTGTTTTAGAAATTAGATTTCTCACATGCAATGAATATTTAATGTTGATGAATGATTGTTTTAGAAATTATATTTCTCGCGCACCATGAAATAAATGTTGATGTATAATTGATAAAGTCAATGATTACCCTTGCACCATGAATAATTTATAATTAGGATTGGTTGATTGATCTAGTTGATTTTTGCTTCATTGGATTAGTGGGATCTAGACACCTCCTTGTTCTTCATAATAGTCGTCGACCCTAAGACATTAAATGGTCAAAATCAATCGGATGAATCATAGGCTTAAGCGTTGCTTATGTGTCCTAGAGGTCCTAACCATGCAGGATAGGTTGGGCAAGTAATTATTTGTTATTCATTGATATGGTTAATCATTATTTATATTTTCTTTGGTTGATTGTGATGTGTTGAACTGCGTCGCTATTTATGTTTATGTGTTGATCATGTGTCACTATTATTTACATTAATTTGTTGGCTTTGTGTCATTCATGATTACAATGATGTGTCGCTTGTAATGTTATTAATTTATGTTGTGACGATTTTAAATTCCTAATGAAAAACAAAATATTTACCTATTGTACATCACTTTTTGTTGTCATAACGGAGGGGCTGTTACATATGGTATCAGAGCAAGTTCAACCCTACGATTGTGGATTGCCATGCCTTCCATTGTATTAAAAATTTGATTAGTACTTTATCGCTAATTTAAAATTTGAAATTCTCCATATAATAATCATGGGTAGAGGACGTCGTGGAGGTAGATGACATGGTGCTAGGGGAAGAAGTGCGACGCCTCCAGTAGCATCCACGCCAGAGGGGTCTAAGCCCAAGGAGAATTATAAGTCATTGGGTAGGAGAAGATCATTGTGGGGGATGTGGTTGGTTTGATGATGTCCTTTCATAGGATGTCAGGGCCTTTATTAACTGACTAGAGAGAGATGAGGAGAGGGAACCAGTACCAATGAGGTTTCACAATGTGCTCCAGCTGGTAGTGATAGAATTTACATAGAAATCGAGAAGGTTAAGCTTCTCGAGTTCACGGGTGCCATGGATGGCTTGGCCGCTGAGGCATGGTTGGAGAACATGGCGATGTGCTTTGAACTTAGTGATTATACCTCCAACATGAAGGTCTACATGGTGGTATTTCAGTTGAAAGGGGGTGCTCTTATTTGGTGGAAGACGCTCCTACCACAACTAAACATGGTCGTCGAAGACATTTCATGGGAATTGTTTGAGGGGCGGTTTTAGGAGAGGTATTTATCAGAGGAATTCATTGAACACTAACTCAATGAATTCAATGCCTTATGACATGGTAGTCGTACGGTGTTGGAATATGAGGCCATATTTATGGATCTACTTTGGTATGCCCCGCATTTGAATATAGAGAAGCTGAAGGTCAAAAAGTTGTGTTCAACCTTAAGTTCAACATTCATGCGAAGGTGAGCATACAAATGCATAAGACATTGCATGATGCAGTCCAGAAGGCCCTCATAGATGAGGAAGAGATGACTAGTGGGGGTCAGGGAAAGACTCCTACAAGACTGACTGGACAAACGACATCAGGTGCGCAACAACATTAGACACCAACCAGACATACATCAAGGTATCGGGATATGTCAAGAGGATCCACATTCATGATTCCAAGATGATCGACTCCTTAGAAGAGGACGATTGCATCAACAACAACGTCGCCCACAACAACAACAGTTTAGGCTTGTTCAATAGAATAGACCAGGAGCTCAAGTTGGTAGGCCAAAAACTTCTACTTCGGGGACCAAGAGTGCTAGATTGAACACCGAATGTTGGACATGTGAAGAGCCACATTACCAATGAGACTATCCAGTTGAGAAGGCCAGAGTGGTCGGTTCAACAGGACACACTAAAGTTGGATATTTGGGCAAGGCCCACCAGATTTATGTCATGGTGAATAACTGTCATGTCGAGCACCAGTCAACTGTGCTCGAGACATCAGGTACCATCACCGACCAAAATTTTAGTATTTTGATAGATCCCGACATTACAGAGAGATTTATTTCTAGTAAAGCACTGAAAATAATTAAGATAAAGGAAGTTGAGTAGGACGAGTTTAGATACATAGGCTTCAGGTGCCAAACAGAAGGATGGAGAAAGGTTTACGAATTGTCGCATTAACTTGGTATATTTTTTAATGAAGTCTGACCTATACGTCACGATCTTAGGATCATATGACGTTGTTATTGGTATGGACTAGCTGGAATCACATGATGCAATACTCAACTATAATACGAAGCGATTGAGTTTGAATGATGATGAGGGACAAAGAAGAGTGATTGTAGGAAGAAACCAGGGAGTGCCCCTGAGGTTCATTTCTTCCCCACATCTACAGAAGAGCGTGCACAAAGGATGCAAGTTATATGTAATCTTAGCATTGAACGACAAGGGTATGGAAGAAGGATTAGAAAACCATCCAATAGTACGAGATTTTACGAACATGTTCCCAAAAGAGTTACCAGGTTTTCCAGCCGAAAGAGAGTTGGAGTTTACCATCAACTTCAAAACCTGGAATTGAACCGATAGCAAGAATGCCTTATCGGATGTCGACATTTGAGTTACAGGAGTTGAAAATGCAACTAAAGGAGTTTTTGGACCTAGGAATTATACATTCAAGTGTGTTGCCTTAGGGTGCTCCTGTTATTTTCATAAGAAAGAAGGATGGGTCATGGAGACTCTGTATTGACTATCGTCAACTGAACAAGGAAACGATCAAGAACCAGTATCTGTTTCCAAGAATAGACGATTTTTTTGATCAAATGAAAGGTGCGATGGTGTTTTCAAAGATAGACTTGAGATCAGGTTATCACCAGTTATGAATTAAAGACAAAGATATTCCTAAGACCACATTCAAAACGAGGTTTAGACACTACGAGTTTATCATTTTATTGTTTGGACTAACAAACTCCCCGAGGGTATTCATGAACTTGATGAATGGGGTGTTCCGCGAATACTTGGAAAAGTTTTTTCAAGTATTCATTGATGACATATTGATATATTCTTGGACGATAGAAGAACATGATGAAAATTTATGCTTGGTACTACATTGTTTACAAGAAAACAAATTATACGGGAAGTTGTCGAAATGCTCTTTTTACCAATCAAGGATTCATTACTTAGGGCATGATATATTCAACGAAGGAATCGATGTGGATCCAGTGAGGGTAGAGGCTATTATGAAATGGCCTGCGCCAACCAACGTACTAAAAAAACACAACTTTATGGGTCTAGAAATATATTATTGACGGTTCATTGAAGGTTTTTCAAAGATAGCAAATCTGGTCATGAAATTGCAGAATAAAAACAAGAAGTTTGTATGGACCAAGAAGTGCATGGAATCATTTCAAAGGATCAAGGGGTTGTGGAGGACAATGCCAATACTAAAGGTACCTGACATGAACAAGGAATTATTTGTATGCACAGACGCATCCAAGGAAGGCTTAGGAAGAGGCTTGATGCAAGATAGTCGAGTGATCGCTTACATTTCAAGGAAATTGAGAAGGCATGAGGAAAACTATGCCATGCATGATTTGGAGTTATTGGCCATTATGTATGCATTGAGAGTGTGGATACATTGTCTGATTGGATGAAATTTCAAACTAAAAATAGATCATTGTGGATTGCAACACATATTTACATAGAGTGACTTGAACACATGACAAAGGAGTTGGTCATAAATTCTTGGCCATTACGATTTTGAGATTACATTACATAAAAGGAATAGTGAACAGAGTGGAAAATGCGTTGAGTTGAAGACCAGGCATATTCTCGGTGATACCTCTTCAAAAGAATCTTTGAGAAAATATTCTAACTATACAGTTCAACGATGACTAGTATAAAGAGGTTAAGGAAAATATTGGACAAGATACCATCACTGTACCAAGGTTTGGAGGTTATACATTCGACAACGCCAGACTGATGAGGTATAATAATAGGATTTACATACCACCTAATGAAAAATTGAGAATTTTGATCTTAAGAAAAGATTATAGAGCAGTGTACATGGCTCATCTAGAAGTAACGAAGATGAGGGAAAAACTCAAGCCCTTATTTTTATGGAAGGGATGAAGGCATTCATAGTTAGCTACATGACGAGATACCTGGAATGTCAGCAAGTGGAGGCTGAACATAGACATCTGGATGGATTTCTACAGCCACACGTCATTCTAGAATCGAAATGGGATTCCATTTCGATGGACTTTATTGTTTAATTGTCGCTAACGATAAGGAGGCATGATTCAATTTTCATGGTAGTTGACACTCTGATGAAGAGTGCACATTTTTATTCCTGTGTGTACAATGTATCAGGCGCCAGGAATGGATAGAGGTTTTACCAGCGATATTGTAAGGTTACATGGTGTACCGAGAAGGATCATGTATAATCGAGGATTGGTGTTTACATGATGATTTTGGACTAGTTTCCAAGAATCCTTGGGAACACAACTTAACTTTAGTACAACGTATCACCCTGAGACCGACGGGAAGACAGAAAGAAAGAACCAAATTTTGGAATATATGTTGTGTATGTATATGTTGGACCAATATAAACATTGGGAAGACTTCTTTCCACTGGTAGAGTTTGCATACAACAACAACTCTCAAGGTACCGTTAGGATGGAACCATTTGAGTTTCTCTACGGGAGACTGTGTCAGATGCCTTTGAGCTGGGATCGACTTGAGGATAGGGTCCTGGTGGGATCCAAGAAATGGAAGAACAATATCAAATGATAAGACAAAGGATTAAAGAAGTGAAATATTGACATAATAGTTATGTTGATGCGCATCGAGTTGACTGCAACCATGAAGTTGGCAACCGAGTTTTCTTGCGGGTGAAACTGCACAAGAGTTCAATTAAGTTCGAAAAGGGTGCTAAAATCTTTCCTAGGTTTGTGGGGTCTTTCGAAGTTTTGGAAAGGAAAGGACCCATGGCCTATAGACTAGTTGTGCCTCATTTTTTCAGGCGTATGCACGATGTTTTCTTGTATCTTTTTTGCGATATTATGTTAGAGATACTACACATGAGATTGAAATGAGTTCCTTGTGGTGTCAGATGAGGGTGCACTCACAGTGGAGCCAATCCGCATTCTGGACCATCGCATTCCATAGCTACAACGTTGAACAATTGATCAGGTCAAGGTCTAGTGGGACAATTATAGTCCACACTCAGCTACTTGGGAGGATGTATATGATTTGCATCAACAATTCCTTACTTATTTGATAGAGTAGACATATAGATCTTGTAAGATACTTTATTTGCTGCATTTTTATATAGTATACAACTTTGGGATGAAGTTTAGAACAAGAAGGGGTGTATGTAACATCACACTCTTGTAAGCACATGTTATTGACTTATTCTTTGAGGACACTTGCGTGCAAGTGATCTAGTTATAGTACATGGTTATTATTTCTCTTATGGATTCTTATGATGATGTTGATGGATTATGATTTAATGTTATTTGTTATATGTGTATTGACATGATGTTGATGGATTATGATTTAATGTTATTTGTTATATGTGTATTGACATATGTTATTGATGAGTTTTCCCTGAGTGTGAAGGAAATGGAAAGAGTGTTGATGTCGATGGAATCAATGGATCTCCTTGGACTCCAGATTGAGTCAGGGAGTGGGTTGTATTGGTTTGAGTATTTCATTTATGCATATGTGAAATATTATTGATTATATTATGATGTTGTATATGGATCGTTGATAGTGTTTTGTTAATGAATGCAGGTTGACAAATTCTTTCTAATATGACTCGTATAAGGAGTAAATGGGCCATTAATGTAGACAAGATATTAAGGGAGAGTTGTGGCGGAGTCCTTGACATAGCCTACTAGCACTCTCATCGTGTCTTGAACTGTAGCTTAATGATTACCTAGTTCGAGAGATCCACAATGTCATGAGGGCATACTGAGACAATCGCTCATGAATATTTCTAAGGGGAATGCAATAAGGAAGGGTCCTTATTGTTTAGAATCCCTTAGTCTCTCACTAGGTCGTCAAATGGAGCATTGAATCCAAGGGTTGGACAACTACCAAAACTATTCAAAGGCGAGTGGCACCCTTGGAGCACAGAGTGCATCTTGAAGAACACGTCGCACAATAAAAAATTTGATCCAAAGGTGAGTGGCACCTTTGAAACACGGAGTGTGTCTTGAAGGGCATGTCGCGGAATTAAAACTTGAGTCAATTAATCTAGGTGGCCTAGAAAAATTTGAGCGAATATTAAACCTTGTGAAATCTTGAGCATTGTCGGATTAATTAATTGATTAATTAATTAATTAAAGAATGAATTCAGTAATTGTAACTCCAATTGAAGTCTAGGCCTATTCAAAATTAAGCCTAAGTCTAAGTTTGGTGAGAATGCTAAAACCAAATTATAAATTAAATAAAATAGGAAAGAGGTAAATAAGTTTAAGAAATTAAGAAATATGAGTTTAACCTAAAGATTGAGTTAATACACTTATGTGCAATAAAATGCCAAATTAAAATGTAAGATAAGAAATGATTAAAGCATGAAAGAATAAGTGCACGCATACAAGGGAATCTAGAGTCTAACTACCACTAGTTTAACTAGGATAAAACTCTTATTTTAACTCAACTTAGATTTAGTAATGCATCAGTCATTAAATGGAAATAAGGGGAATAAAGAGACAAGTAGGAGTGATTTAAGGATCTCTTTTAGTATGGGTGAGGGAAATTGACTTGTAATTAAAATAAATTATGGAATTTTCTTGTACAACTTATGGAGAGGGTGACAAGTGTATGGGGGAAATAATTCTCAATTAATTATCTTAAAAGTGAATTAAATGTGCAAGTGAATGTGTCATTAAGGAAACCGCTATAAAGAAAATGGAAAAATGGAAAATAGGACACGGGTTATGGGTAAGGTTATACTGTAGAAATTTTGACTGGTTTTACTTGTGAGAGTTGGGATACCCATCTTGAGAGAGAGAGTGGTGGATCAACTTTGCGAGGCGAGTTGGGAGCTAGAGGATATATGGTTGTTTGTGTGTGTGGCCCCTTTGCGTCTCGGGGGGATAAGGGGGAAGAAGAGTACCCCTAGCGATGGTTGGGAGGTACCGGTGACGTCTCTACAGTTAGCAAGCGAAAGTTCAGGAGGAGCATCGTCGCAGAGGAACATCTTCGATTCTTCGCCATCGATTACGGTACTTTATTGTTAGCTGCATATTGTAATATAGTATAATTTTGCAAGTTCAAATTTTGTAATGAAGTTGATCCTTGATGCATAATAAGTTTTAATTTCTCTGCATATATACATAATCTTGTCGTAAGAAATGGGAAGCATTGTTGTATTTGATTCTATCATCTCTTGACACCATAGGCTCCGTATAGAAATTTTACTGTCGTTTATTTCACGATAGTTGTTGCTAAGGATTATGATCTCGAGAAAATTAAATCTGAATGGAACATCTTGATGCATATAAATTTGTTGCTGCAAGTATGTAGTAAATAATATGGAGGCTCTAAAATTTTAAATCTTCCTCTACCTATTTATCAGTGTTGAATTATTGTCGTGTTGTTTTATGAGTTGCTTCATGATATAGGTATTAAAAACGTTTCCGAATTTGAATTGTGGTTACCCTAGAAAAACGTTTGAGATTGATGTGTTTGTGGCATTTCCCATGTATATCGAGTTTATGCGGACTGATTTTATTCCTGTTGTAGACAAGCTCAGATTGGCATCCCTGAAGGTTAATATTTCTCCTTTTAAACCTTCCACCCCAAAAAATGATGTAAATTTGCAGTGCCTGAGCCTGTAGCTAATTTGTCTGAAAGGAAATCATGAAGACTCTCCAAATATTTACTTGAACTGTTGATTCCCCAGGGATTTTTTCTCCATTCGGTGGGGTCATGGCCTGGAAGCTTGAATCACCAACTTGAGTTTCAATTTCCATGTGGCTGGGTAATACAAACTCGGGATTCGTGGTTTCCCTTAGCGCCTGGGATACTGAGCTTGGGGGCTGACGACCGGTGATATTAGATTTTAATTTCAGCATGTGCCTTGGTTAAATCCGCCAGCTACTTCCATATCCCTGTCGTAGGAGTCTTCTTATGCCGTCCTTCCAGCTTGGGTTCTTTATGGTTGATTCCAAAGGATATGTAAGGAAGGATAACATTGAATGGTACGTGTTGCTCTAAGAAGAGTTGATCCACGTATGATTACTCAATTCACAAGAAACTTAGCCTTGAATGACTATATTGCATAATAATAATTAGTCTTCTTAATCCTCATAAAGGACCCAAGCTCTAAATCTATAGTGTACCTAGGAAGAATAATAACTTGGGATAATGCTACTTTTACAGTGGTCCTAATGATCTCCTACTTAGAAGATGGTTAAGGTGCTTACACTCACCTTTTACATTTGATATGCCATATGGCCTAGTTGAGGATTGTGTTATTTATGAAAGGATATTTGTTTAGTGGCTATCTCCTTACTTCGTTCCCTTTAGAATGATAAAAGAAATGAATTTCTAGAGTAAAAATCAAAGGGTGTGGTGTAAAATCTATTTTATGTACATGTAAATCATATCTTGTTGGTAAGAAATTTATCTGTAGATCATTTCTTGATTGTTAACTATAGATGGTGATGGCGTTAATAAATTGATATATGTGTAATATACCAAATATAAAATGTATGCAGAACAGAAATAGAATGCTAGTAATGGCAGAATAACAACAATATAACCAGAACATTCACCACAATAATACTGAAATGATATAAGAATAACAACAGAAATAACACTTTGAATCTGAAAG
>CBVK0102155761.1:0-13756 GCA_900067695.1 Picea abies
TTTGGTGGAACACATGGTTAAATATGTATTTTATGGAAAAATGTTTGGAAGATTGGGTGCGCTCGTACCCGGCTGTGGTTGATGGAAATTAATGAGAAAAGAAGGGAAACGACATGCATTTACTGCACGTCATTCTTACCCTACCTCGAATTCACCACCTTCTCTATACTCACACTTGTTTCGGTTTCTCTAGTTAGTATTTCTTCGTTTTGCTCGGCCTTTGGGAGAATAGTGGTACTCTTAGTTTTCTAGCATTTTCCTCACATGTATGTTGGCTCTTATCCATCCATTCATGAACTGTAACTCTGCTCTGAATAAAATCATTATGTTAGCTCTTAGAGTTTGCATGTAGAGTGTGTTTGCTTTCCAAATATTACAGTGGGCGTATGTGGGTTTTCTAGCTGTGCAAATTACACTGGGTTTCTTCCTGTTGGCATTTAATGTTTCAAGCATGGAAATTTGTTTGAGATTCCATTTGGTTTGAAGTATGCGATTGTGTTGCACCTAGAATGAATGTTGGTTATTATGGTATGAATGTTGGCAAATAATTATGGAAATACATTCGGTTACACTCATTAAATTTCGAAGGGTTTTCTCTGTGAAATAAAAATAATAGTTGGGTTTTTGTGATTATTGCGTAATGCCACGCCCTCTACCCAGTCATTGGAATATTTTTGGCCCTTTGTATTATCATTCCACTGTTTAAAAATATATTGGATACCTGTGTATTTTCCTTGAGGCCTGTTATCCCCGATTTTTAGGATAACTAGGAGATCATGTCTCGAGGCCCACAAGTCCTAGACATGGAGTATCGAGAGAAGGATTGACCTGAGCATGGCCCTGGAGGGCCCATCCTTTTATTCTTCTGTCATCTTTATCTTGTCAGCAATAGCAACATCCATCACCTTCGGCTTGGACTTGTATCGAAGAAGGCTCTTGCATCCCTGTCTTTAGCTCTACCCATATTTCTGACAACTGCTTGGATCTTACAATGACCCACTTGATCATGGTTGGGGGGATTGACAGGGTGCCCTAGCAAACCTATACCCATAGGTTTTGGTCTACCACCGGGGGGGATTTCTGAAGAGCCATCGTCCGCTCCCACCACGTCATCACTTTTTCATCTTGTCTCCCACTCATCTGTCCCATTCCCCTAGTCCAGGCATTAGGATTATCTGTTTGTGGGGTTGCACCGTATCTCGTGGGAAGAAGGGGCTAAAGGCCCAGAAGGTAAAAGTAGCTGGCAAAAGATAAAAGCCATAAAAATGAAACCTAGAGATGCCTCGCCCAAGGATCCCTGAGAAGTCAATAAAAGGCCTCTTAGCAAGAAACAAGAGGGACCCTAAGAAAATAACAAAACAAGACCTAGCCAAGAGGATAGGGGGTCTCATCACGAGCCAGCTTATTATGTTCATGGGTACTTAACATCATGACATTGCCACTATCTGGTTACCACACCAGGGCAGTGACCTTTGGTATTGACCTTTATTACATCTGAATATATTGTTCTATCTATGTGCGGGTTAGGACCCTAACAATATGACCCTTTTTTTGAACTAATGTTGGGATGCTTTGGTAGTGGAAATTTTGTTATTTAATTTGATGTATGAATGGTTATGTGATTAAATTACCTTTGCGCCATGAAAATAGAATTGATAATTATTTTTGCGCCATGAAATAAATGTGATGTATGATTGAATTAGTGGGAATTAGATGCCTCCTTGTTCCTTAGAACAGTCATCGGTCTTGAGACCTTAAGTGGTCAAAATCACTTAGATGAATCATGGGCTTAAGCGTTGTTTATGTGTCTTGGAGGTCCTAAACTTACAAGGTAGGTTGGGAGGGTAGTTATTTAATGTTCATCGATATGGCTGATCTTTATTTACATTTCCTTTGGTTGATTATGATGTGATGAACTGTGTCTCTATTTATGTTCATGTGTTGATCATGTCTCGCTTTCAGTTATGTTAATTCTTTGGCTTGTGTTTTTATTGATCTGGATGATGTGTCGCTTGTAATGCTTTTAATTATGATGTCATGTTGATTATACATTGTTATGAATTATTTGTTGATGTCAATTTCCTAATGCGAAAAACAATTGTGTTCTTCTCTATTCATAGTCATAATGGAGGGGTTGTTACAAAGGGCATGACAAAGAACTTTCCTTTGCCAACAAAATTTTGACATTCATCACAAGCCTGTACAAATTTATAAGAATCTTTGAAGATTGAAGGCTAGTAATAACCAATTGTCAATATTTTGTAAAGAGTGGATTTTGAAATAAAATGACCACCAATGTGAATACTTGAATCTTATGTCCAATGAATTTCCTTTAAGATATTTTGGGCAGTTGTATCGTTTACACAACATAATATCAATCTCTCAGCATTTCTATGGAAAAGAGATGTACTCAAGATTAATATTTGGAGGCTTCCAGAAGAATCCTCTTACATTCATGGTACTCAAGATTATCAAGACATTTTTAAAACTGAAAATAATAGTTTATATCCTAATACCAAAGATGTTTTTCTAAATCAAGATTATCATGTTAAACAAGAAAAAGTGCATACAAGGCATCCTCATCATTTTCAGAAGAAGTACCTAGCTCAGGATGTTAAGCCAAGTGTAAGGATAGATATCATCCCTTAATAGAGTTAAAAGTCGTGATCATGAAATCATGTTATTATATCTTAGTAAGCTAATGTGAAAGATTTACTGAGAGGTTCATTTGAGAAAGAAAAAAAATTATTGCAGGTGTTGTAGGAAAATCTCCCTGCGGACAGGTAGACCTCCTCTTGAGAGTTAAACTCTTAACTCTAAGACAGAAGGTGCTTAACATGGACACTGACTTCCTAAACTCTTAACTCTAAGACAGAAGGTGCTTAACATGGACACTGACTTCCTTTTAGATCTAATCAAGATGATGAACAAAAGAGAAGGAGGAAGGTGTGTACCTTATGAACGTCATTTGTCCCTGCAAGGTCCAGAATGAGCTTTGATCTTGAGCTCCTTGGTAGGTCCTACAAGATAAACAAAAGTACAAAAGACTTCCTACTCTACTAAGATTAGTTAAAACATAGATCCATCTACTATAGACAAACCTGTATGGAACAAGTACAAGTTTGAAAGAAACAGGCCAAGCATTGATTATATTGATGAGAACAAAGTGTTACTTACAGCCATGGATGTAGTGCAATAGCTTCACCAAGCTCTCCTTATCCAACCCCTTGCTTAAACAATCCACACACAGAATGTTGATGCTCCAAATGACATCTTCCTCATGAGATCATAAGTTATATTATTCACAATTCTTTCCATCTCCCTTCAATACCACTCATGAGATCATAAGTTTTGTATAATTCTCAATCTCCATTCTCCCCTTCCTCCATGGAAATCTCTCATTATATAGGATTTGGAGGATTAACCACCATGGAGAGGATATCTCATCAGATTCACTAAGAAAGGGATCTCTAAGATATTTAGGGAGAAAAGATCTCTTAAGGATTTTGGGGAGGAAATATCTCTTAAGGATTTTAAGGAGGAAATATTTCAACCATCCATGAGATCCTCCACCTTCCCTAAAAAATAAGAAACCAAATGTGAGGTGGATTCTCACACTTAATTACTTTCTTTTTCATGAATATTAATAATAATTCATGTGCACTTGATTCTCACACTTAATCAATTCATTTTCCATGAATATTAATAATAATTCATGTGTACTTGGTATTTTGGCCTTCATGTAATATATCCCTCCTCCACATTGACTAGGGATTGTGACATAGGTTATTCCATGGTGTTAAGGTGTATGTGACACTTATACGACACTTTACGACACTTAGGGCGAGGTACCTAGGTGTGAAAATTTCATGTGTAACATAATGCCCCCTAAAGTCTGAGGTCAGAAGAGAGAATGATGGCCGAAACACTTTACAAATCGTTAAAGCAAGGGTGTGGACTTGGAGAACCTGATTGAAGCTGCACACAAACATCCAACAAATATTATGACATGTTTCAAACCCAAGGCAGGCATATGCTTGGGTGATAAAGACTTGCAAGATATGGCTGCCATAAAATACACTGCGGATCCATAATTATATTGATAAAAGGTATAGCCACCGAGGATACAGTGTGGATATATACTGCTATGACCTGAACTGATTGTAGCCACAAAGAATACACAGTGGATCTACAAGATGACAAGACATAGCCATGACCAATACAAAGTGGATCTATGTGGCAGTATATGTGTCATAGTTCAAAATAACTCCTTTGCAACCTGGGCAAAGTATACATAAGAGTGAAAACTCAACCCAGGGTCTTCTTACCAATCCCGATGTAATACGAATCTAACCATGTGAATATATGTCCTAATGTCAAACATGGCAGAAACCACTTGATTGATGGTCAATGATGTAAATCGTTAACAAGCGCGAGGGAAATCACCATTGATGTCAATGATTCCCAAGGTACCCTAGTACATTCCAATGAATGTGAATGGATGAGATGAAGTCGAACATCCGTGGAATCATTTGATCAGAGTTAAATGATCTAAACCCATTGTTGAACGTGAGGAGGCCTACCATTGATGCATGCAGGTCCCAAAGTACTAACTGGTTTCTAATTCTAGCTCCTGGATAATGTGTTGAAGTCGACAGGAATAGATGCGTCGAAGGAGGGCCTTGATGTATCCCCCATTAATGACACAAAACAAACACAGAGATGTAATTGGTAGATCAAAAGAACATGGAATGACATGGGTATTGAAACAAGATATTTGTGATGGTTGATGCTCAAGGCAGATACTTCCCTTGAACACTGAGGCACAACAACAGAAACATGACATGGACCAAAACACGATGCTATAGTGGATACTGTGACTTTCGTCGGGTGACCCAAAGGAGTAATAAAAACTCAAAGGATTGGTTCAGTGCAGAGGTTCAGTGGATTAAGATGTGCGCAAAAACAAAGTGTCATGTTCAAGGAAGACTCTAAGAGTTACTGGTAATGTTCTCAAAAAACTGCTAGGCTTGCTTCCTTCAATTTTTCCCCCATCCAAATAGACGAGTACCTCTTTTTAATTTAACGAGATCAAGGAGGGTAACACATGCTCGATATAACTCACCTTCGGTAAGTTCCTCTTCCTTTGTTTAATGAACTAGAAGAAGTAAGGGTTTGATCCCGTATGGGCCTGTCGATGTTTTTTTAACGAGTCCAAAGATAGAAAAATCAAAGGTTTTTCATGATTATAGAGTCTGGAAAAACACTTGAAAGAGAACTCTCTCAGTTCCTTTTTCATAAAGTAGTCTGATGAGACCGAAAAAGAGATAAACTACCACTCAACAAACGTTTTCTTCAAATACTTTAAGGAGCGTGAAGAGAACAAGGTCGCTTGACAATCTTTTCATGTTTAGAGAGTCTGAAAAGAACTTAAAGATGACTCCAATGTTGCCCTTTTTCGTAATGTTAGTCTTGCGAGGCCGAAAAAGAGATAAATTATCACTCAAAATGCACCCTTTCAAACCTTTTAACAAGTGGGAAAGGAAACAAGATCACTCGACAATCTTTTCATGTTTAGAGAGTCCGAAAAGAGCTTAAAGGAGACTCCAGGGGGTTCCTTTTTTATGTATCCATACAGGTCCAAAAAAGAGATAAAAGTTTACCCGGATGCATTCTCATGTATTTATGAGCACGAGAAAGAACAAAGACTAAGCTCAGTATGCCCCCAGCTTGAAAGCTAGTGGCTTAACTCCGGAATGATCATCAAAGGCTAGAGACATTCCCTCCAAGCTTCAATTCATTCACCGACTTTGAGGTTGTCATCATTTTCTCTAGTAGATGAGAAAAAGGAGAAGGGTGGATGAAAAGAAGGTTCAAGAGAGGTGACTATTTCATTTTTTAACGAGCTTGACACAGGAAAATAACTATGCTTAGGGTGTCGGGTTCGATCCCTAGATTCTTGTTGCATTTTTTAACGAGCTTGCTACAGAGAGGAAAACTATGATCATAGCCTCTGTGTCATTTTTTAGCGAGCTTGCTACAGAGAAAAAAAAAAACTATGCTCGTAGGCCTCTGTTTCATTTTTTAACGAGCTTGCCACAGAGAAGAGAAACTATGCTCGTGACCTTTGTTTCATTTTTTAATGAGATTGCCACAGAGAAGAGAAACTATGCTCATTAACTTTGCTTGAGCATGGCTTCCAAGATAATAACACTCTGGAAGGATACCATGTCAAGGGACAAAAATTGGTCATGGATTCCAAGAGATCTTCGTTGGATGGAAGATAATCACTCTGGAAGGAACACATGTCGAGGGCCATGACAAGGGTAAGGAGATCAGGCCCCAGTAGCCCTATCAAAGAGAACACGTATGAAAGTGTTGGTGTTGGCTTACTGAAATATTCTAGCCTCATGGGTACCTTTCCTACACCACTTCCATCGACTACACATCATATTGCCACCATCGATATGATTCCGACTGCAGCTTACCAATATTTGGAATCATCTAACCCTTGGATTGTACCTTGTCTGTTGGAATTCGATGCACTAGGAAAATCTCCCTGCGAACAGGTAGACCTCCTCTTGAGAGCTAAACTCTTAACTCTAAGACTACGACACTTAGGGCGAGGTACCTAGGTGTGAAAATTTCATGTGTAATAGCAGGCAAAGGGACTTTTACCTGAGTGTCCTTGCCTAGGATAAATGGGTGAAATTTTTCAATAGCTTTTACAAGAGAATAAGTATGTTTTTCAATTAAAGTGTATTTAAATTCATCATCTGATAAAATTTGAATCATGTAAGTTATTGGTTGATCATTATTTTGATCATCTTTCTAAAGAATAATAACAAATATTTCTTCTTTGGTGGCATTGGTATAAATAACGAAATCTTTTTCAAAAATTTGTTTTTCCAAAACTGGGGCATAACTGATTGCTCTCTTGATTTCTATGAAATCCTTTTCAGTTTCATCATTCCATGAGAATGATTGATCTTGCTTCATCATATTGTGTATTGGTTTGGACATTGTAGCAAAATTGAGAATAAATCTTCTAACAAGATTGTTTTTTCTCATAAAAGATTGAATTTATTTTTTAGAAGAAGGGGCTTGAAGATTTTGAAATGTGATAACCCTTTCTGGGTCAATACTAATTCTTGAATCAGAAACAAAATGACCGATAATTTTACCTTGAGTGACACCAAAGATAGATTTCATAGGATTCAAGGACATTATGAATTTTCCGCAACAAAGGAAAATTTTTCTTAGATGATCAAAGTGATATTGTCGATTTATACAATAGACAATTAAATAATCAAGATAGATTTGAATAATTTTACCAATAATATCATCAAAGTCTATTTTCATAGCCCTTTGAAAAGTAGCACCTTCATGTATTAAACCAAATGGAGTTATTTCATAAGAAAAGGTGCCCCACCGAGTGGTGAATGTGGTTTTGTATTTGTCATCCCTCTTGATTATAATTTGATTATAACCTGAAAAACTATCAAGAAGGGACATCATTTATGGCCCTACCACTTACTGCAAAATCAGTTCCATATTTGGAAGAGGAAATGTATCTTTCACACTTGCCCTATTTAATGCACAAAAATTGACATATAGTATTATATCACCATTATTCTTCCTCACTGGGACAATATTAGATACCCACTCATAACACTTCACAGGAAAGATAATGTGAGCATTAATAAGTTTTTCAACTTCCTATCTTAGAGTAGCTTCCAAGACATGATTAATAGGTCTTTGTCTTTTCCTTTCCGGATTTTCTTCTTTCTTGATAGGAATAGCATGTTGAATAACGTTAGAATCAAAACCATGTAGATCCACATATGACCAAGAAAATACATCTTTGAATTCATGGAAAAGATCTGTAAATTTATGTTTTTCTTTTTCTAAACATTGGGCTCCAATCTTCAAAATATTTGGGTCTTATTGAGTCCCAATGTTCACCGTGATGGTACTTCTAATTTTTCTCTTTGATTCGTCCTCTTCTTTATCCTTTTTGTTACTAACATATTTTAGGGACCTAACCTCCCTAACCCATCATGTAGGTAGAATAATATATATTTTAGGGACCTAACCTCCCTAACCCATCATGTAGGTAGAATAATATATTTTCCATGTAATAAAGGCCAACATTAGTTTATAAGGCCTATTTAATAAACATGAACAAGTCAATGTAAGAATACTTAATAGAAGCTTCCTCTTCTAGAAAGATCTTCTACTAGAAGGTTATTTAGAAGATAGAATTAGTATAAATAAGAGTAGGAGGCATGATAATTCTTTTTCTTGAGTATTATTGTAATAGAGCTATGCTTTTCTAGAGGTTTTCCCCTCAAAGAGGCAAGTGAACATTGCTTACTTTGAATAAAGGTATCATTTTTGGTGTTTCTCTTCTCAATATTTTGTTGTCTGATTGATATCTGTTGAATATTGTATTACATATGGTTGATATCAAAGCATTTTCCTTAGTAGGAATTGTGAGTTAATTTTTTTCAAGGTAGAGACTTCTTCCAACGACTTAAAACTACAGTGATATATCATTCAACACATAAATTTGTAGTCGGGGAAGCATACACGTCTGAAATACAAGATATTTTTAAGCTCTCATTTTTTAACACCCTTGTATCCCCTATCCTTACCCCTTCGAGTGGCAGTGCATCAAAAAAAACCTATATAATTATTGGCCTAGGTATCCTAAAACCATCCATAGATCAACTGATCGGTCACATGACTGTTATAGAGCCCTCAAGAACAACACTCAAGAACATACTCACTAGTATTTGGGTAATTAGGTAGAACAGCTAAGGGTACGGTCTAGCCTCCTTAGTTGGTGCTCTGATATATTGGTTTGAGTACTTATGTTCAACCCTGCACCTATATCAGAGAGCTATAGCACAGGAAAAACCCTTTTTCTATAGAGACTTTGAACACCCTAACCCTTGGAATGGAAATAGAACAACAAAGGAACAAACAAGATCTATTGTCATGCAACCTTGCCTCCTGCATTTGTGTTGCAAAATTACTACACATTTCTTCCTGTTAAGAATTTGTTCATTCTTCGACTACAGTATTATTCATATCATAGTATAACCCAAAAATTTGGGACTTATCCCTTTAGATTCCTCTCTTTTCCTTGACTGTAGTCGTACCTCTCATTTTAATCATTTTTTCTAGTGGACCCTACCCCCTTCCTGACAACCTTATTGGAAACCTATCACATTGTATTACCCTTTTCTCCCTAATCATTGTAATACCTATGAATTATAATTATTTCTTTTTTGTGGTCCCACCCACCAATTTCCCCTTATGGTAACCCCTCCTATCCAAATGGCCAACACTCACAACCAAGACCTGCAAGCTGAAATCAACCATAACAAGGAGAAAATACAACAAGCAACTTCTAATATTTCTTCCATTAATTCTCGATTTGCACAATTCCAATACCAAGTCCAACAACAATTTGATTCCATAGATGCCAAATTCATGGCCGAATTTGACACTCTAAAAATTGTTGTCAAGCAGTTGTTGAACCGCTCCCAGTTTCCTTCCTTCTAGAAACACCCATCCCACTTAGATGGTGTTCACTCCTCCCATTATATGGTATTTCAATCTAACTCCTTTCATCGTGGCCCTCATCATCCCAGAGTTGAGGTCAATAAATTTGATGACTCCAATCCCACAGGTTGGGTCACTCAAACAGAGTATTATTTTTATTTACATGGCATTATTGATGAGTTGGAAAAACATCGCTATATAGTTCTCTATCCATATCCTGAACATTGGAAATGGTGTAAAAATGCATACCACAGGTATGTTGCATGGACCTAGTTTGTCGAAAACATCTATGAACACTTTGACATTGATACCCACTATTTAAGTCATTTGACCAAGTTCAATCAGTTAGGAAAAGTGGAAGACTTTATAACTACCTTTAAGCATTTTGCCTTCAGAACGGAGGGCATGAAAAATTCCTACTTCTAGGAATGATTTAGAAATGTCCTAAAGGATGAAATTTGTGTCTAGGTCCTCATGGATCTCCCTCAAAATGATTGGAAGCTTCTAAATGTGCCAAAGAAGCACAACAGGTTGTTTTTCCTAGAACAAAAAACCCTATTTTCTTCCTTTCCCTTGACCCACCAATCCCGCCCCCCCTACCACTCCCCTCAAGGTATAGAAATTAACTCTAGCATAAATGGTTGAATGCCAACTTAAGGGTCTTTTTTATAATTTTGATGAAAAATATTTTCTCGCGAACAAGTGTAAGGAAAAAAATATTTTTGTGGCAATTTCAAAGGATGTTACTAAAGAGGAAGTTGAAGTTCCACTTATTGAAGAGATACCCCCTCACAATGCTACTAATCCACCTACCGACCCACCAAAAGTTGAATGGTTGATTTTACTGTATCCCCTCACTATCTTCTCTCCTCCTCAAACCCTCGAACCCTCAATCTAATTGGCTACATTAAGCTTAGGAAAGTCATAATCCTTGTTGTCAGTGGAAGCACCCATAATTTTATTCACTGCCACATTTCCCAGTAAATCAATTTCTATATTCATGCCATCAACAATTTTCAAATCATGATAGCTAATGGAAGGTCCATGAAATGTGGTGGTCGTTGTGAAAATGTACGCCTACAAATTGGGTAGTACCACCTGAAATAACATATGTTTTCTATCAACATGGGTGGTTGTGACATTGTCCTAGGTGTTGAATGGTTACACATTTTGGTCCCCATTCACATGGAGTTTAAGGAATTAACCATGAAATTCCAATAGGAGGGAAAATGGTATCAGTTCCAAGGACTCACAATAGGCTTCCCTGATATCATCAGTTCCCATAGAATGGAAAAGATTCTAAAAAATGGACATTCAGATATTATTTCCCAAATCCATTCCATTCAAGTAGTTGAGACACCCTTCGTGCATCTTGACCTCCAAAATATCATATCCAAACACCAAGCTATTTTTTCTACTCCCCAAGGACTTCCCCCTTCTCGTGGTGTTCATGATCATTCCATTCCTCTTGTCCCCAACATTCTTCCTACCAATGTTCGACCTTATCATCATCCCCTTTCCCTGGAGAATGAAATTGAAAAAATCGATCAATAATTTCTTGAAGCAAGTGTTATTAGTCCTAGTACCATCCCTTATTCATATCCCTTGGTTATGATACTCAATAAATAAGCTACTTGATGCAGGTGTCCCAACTTTCACGCCCTCAATAAACTCACCATCAAAGACATGTTTCACATTCCTTTCAATGATGATCTCTTGGATGAATTAATTGGTGTTGAGTAATTTACTAAACTTGATCTTCGTTTTGGATACCACTAGATATTTATGAAATATGAATACATTCCCAAGAATACCTTTAGAACTCATGAGAGTCACTATGATTTCTTGGTCATGCCCTTTGGCCTATGTAATTCCCCCTCTACTTTCCAAAGTCTCATGAATCATGTCTTCCATCCTTTTCTCCTCCATTTTGTCTTATTTTTCTTTGATGATACTATCATCTATAGTAAAACTTGGACATCCCATCTGTCCTATGTGGATCAATTTATCCATCTACTCTCTCAACACCAAATTTTCCTCAAACAATCTAAATGTATCTTTGAAGCCTCAGAAGTGGAGTATTTGGGTCATATTTTTGGCAAGGTGTTGATAGGAAGAAATGGCCACTCGTCAACCAAGAGAGAATATCCTGGTATGAGGTCCTTAAAGTAATACCCAAGTCATTTAAGTTAGTTATCCCTGGCTATTTTAATGGCTCTGTTAGCCAATGAAAATAATCTCCTCTATAAAAGAGGGAGACATAGGAAGGTTTTTCCTAGATTGTTATGTTTCCTAACTATCAGATTCCTAAAATATGCAATAGTTACTAAGTTATATTATTTTTACACTTTATACAGAGTTTACAAATTGTACATGTGTACAAGATTTCCTAGAAACCTTGTAAAACACGAGTTTTCAATATGTTATGGAATTAATCTTAGGCAAATTTAAATTAAAATATGAACTATAAACAAATGCTACAAACTATAATCAAACTAGACTAAATTATTTTAAATACAATTAATGAAAGATAAAATATAAAGATCAAAGCAATTTGAGTTAACTTGATAATAATGTTTTACATTCAAAATCAATCAAACCAAATCACGTGAACTTGATAATAATGTTTTACATTCAAAATCAATCAAACCAAATCACGTGAAACCATAAATATTTCTAAGAAAATACAATAAAACCTATTGTGATCATGAGAAATTGTAAAATCTAGTAATTGAATATTTTTCATAGGGTTGTTAGTTATATTTTCTACTTGTAATAAGAAATTCTCTGACAGACAATATTGCAATTCAAGACTAAAATAATTATGGTGAAATAAATTCCAACAAAATCAAATGAATTTCATATTGATAAGAAAAAGGAAGAAATTATATAATCAATTCAGAATTGGAAAAAATAATTTTAATTTCAATTGACGAAACACACTTCATACTATGAAGAATTGATTAGGCGATGATAATGAATAGCACATTGAATATTAACATTTGAAATAAAAGTTCAGAAATTAATAACTAAAAAAATTATTAATGAAACCTAGACAAAAGCCAAAATCCCATTAAACATATTTTAGGGAAAATATAGTGAACGCATGAATTAAAATGAGCGATAATAATTATATTAAAACATTCAAAATTAAATCACATAACATAAGTTTGAAACTGAAAATTTGTTCATTGTCTTCCCATTACAATCCAATGTCTATTCACTATTCCATGCCCCCCCAAAAACATATCTTCAACCCTAATATTTATACAAGAAAAATTAATGGGGCGAATCTGAACCAATTTCCCCAAAAATGGTTTGCAAAATCCTCATTAATCTACATGAAATTTTCCTTACTACATTCTCAGATGAAGATATGATCACACAAGGTTTATTTTTCATGGAACTATCTGAAGAGATGAAGATATGATCACACAAGGTTTATTTTTCATGGAACTATCTGAAGATATCTTGATCTGATCCATTTGCAAACTAGTTTATCAGTCTGGGCATTATTGGGAAATGGTCACAACAAAAAATGCACCCTTGAAAGAACCGCATATCTCTCCCAAACTACACATGTTTTGGAGAAAATCCTCAAGGCTGACTAATTTGGGGATGTTTTGAACAAAACCCATGTTTTATGTTTTTCATATTCTCATATTCTTCTTCATTTGGCTAGAAATCGCGTGCGGAAATAGTTTATCGGTTCTAATCGCACCCAAGCCGTCCGGATTGTTGGTAATGGTTTGGAGGTTTCTATAATTTTCTTGCATGCATTTGGTTGTACAAATCATGTCACAATCCCACTCCATGTCAAATAATAAACACCTCAAAACCATAAAATCATAATAAATAAAAAAACTCAAATATTTTAAGAGTGGCTATGATTCTATATCTACTAGAAAAACAAAAGAAAATCACAAACAATTTATAAAACAAATTAAAACTAAATCTAAAATAAATGCATTTCAATTATAATTCAATTAAAGAAAACATTCAAACAATCAAAAAACACTTTGGTGGCCAAATGATATAATTTATTTCATTGGCAATACACCCAAAGCGTGTCATTCTTCAACGATTTCCTGTCCATATACATGTTTTAACATTATAATAAGATGATTTAAGTGATAAGTGTTGATTATTTGGGTTGGTTGTCATTGATGTCAACCCTTGAAGA
>CBVK0102155831.1:0-16986 GCA_900067695.1 Picea abies
ATATAACTTGGTCTGATGTGCACTTCAAGGTAATCCTCGTGCACTTACTCAGGTGTGTGCAACACTATGGAATGTGTGCACCCTTCCATTGATGCACAATCCATGCGCACTTGCTCAAGGGTGCGCAACATTGTGGAATGTGTGCACTCTTTCTTTAGAAAACAATCCTCGTGCACTACTCAGGTGCGCACAAAACCGAACCAGAACTTGGTGCCAATGGCTCACCAGCCTATATGTACATTCACATTTTCATTTACAATTGGGGCTCGGATTAGGGGTATTAAAGTTCCAAGAATATATTCATAATTTTTGGAAGGTTTACTTGGACGACTAAACATTATACAACTTGCTAAAGGATCATGCTACAAAGTTTAGATTAAGTTTGGATAGGTGTCGACACATGTAGCTGTTTTTAATATTAAAAAGTGCATATTATGTACCCTGTTAGCACTGAAAGTTACACTTTGACTACTAAAGTGCAAGCTTAGTACCCATCAATAGGTTTATGAGAGAAGTCTTAAAATGTGGTGCAAATGGATAAAACTCATTTCAACAATGTCAAAACACAAGAAATTCTAGATCAAGTGCATCAGCAAAAAAGGTCTTGTTTAGCTTAGGTCGGGGTTTTGAGGATTAGTGTGAATAAGAGGAAGAATTAGTAAGAAAACGAGGTGAGTCTACCACTAGATTCAGGCTATGCCAGTAGACAAAGGAGAGAGATGCTTCGAATACAATAACTTCTTAAATCCAAGCAAACAAAAATCTAAGAAAGCTATAACAGTATCACAATCAAACATCCATTGTCATACAACTACAAAATATCATTTGAATCCTTCAATGACAGTACAATTTCAGAGTGAGAGAGATAATATGGAAAAAAGAGAACTAACTTCCATTAAACAAGATTTCATAAATTTTGATACATCAAAACCAGAGTAGGCTTTGTTTCATTAAAATCACCAAAAAGGTCTTTTACATCAACCATTCGAACCCACAAAATGTCTTCTAATGCTTCATTTATAGCCTAAACAAGGAATTATAGCATACAATGCGAGCTTGATCCTCTAACATAGGATTCTTCCACCTAAAACTGAAAATCTTACACATGTACAAAGTGCAAAAAACAAACTTCTATTAAAAAGGCTAATGTTAGCAACTATCCTAACACCCTAATATTGCATAGTGAGGTGTCCTTTGAGTTCATTTCCTTTATTTCCAAGTATCCTCCAGCTTTAAATAACCTCCAAATAGTTGTTCCATGCTCCATTATCCATCTGGTGACCATTGATCCTCTTGAAACCATCAAAATAGAAGTTTGCAACGAATCTTGTAGCGTTGACTGTATCAGCTAGTTCGCAGTGGATTTCACAGCGAATTTTGTAGCGTTTGACTATGTAGATCAATTTGCAGTGCATTTCACAATGAATTTTGCAACATCTGACTGTGTAGACCAGTTCACAACGCATTTCACAGTGAATTTTGCAGCATCTGACTTTGTAGACCAGTTCTCAATGCCAAGCGCTACGAAATGTCCTATAGTTGTCCAATTTGTCCAGTTTGAGCCAAAAACACCAAAAACCTTTTCACATAGTTAATTAAGCTTGTAGAAGCCTTATAATATGGTGTATGAGTGAAAACTTAGCTATAGGCTTTATACTTTCCCCCAAAATCTTCAAAATGCAAGGACAACCACTTTCAAAACCGAAATTCTTTAAGCCACTTCACTTCACCTCTTGAGTCTGGTACTCCTTCTGGTTGCATCTTGGGCAAACACATTCAAATTCCTTTGGGATAACTCTTCCTTGAAAGGCTGAAACTCCAACTTAATTTTTTTTATCTGAGATTCTAAATCCTTGTTCTGCCTTTATAAATTCTTAAGATGCCTATGGAGGGGTAGAAATCTCTTTGTTGTAAACTTGGTTTTATCAATAGTGTCAGATACATATCCATCATATCTTTCAACTTTTTCCTCTCATCCAACCCTTCTCCCTTCAAGTGAGAAATCTCCTTTCTAGCTTATCTGATTTTTCTAATCAATCTTTTGAAGGTAGGGTTCTCAGGGGGAGTGGTTATGTCTATGAATTCAATATGTTTTTCAACAACCTCAATTTTACCTTTATCCTTCCTCTTGACAGGAGCTTCTGTTATGACCTCATTTTCAACAGTTTCCTTCTTGGTTGATGACCTAGTGAAGGGCCTCCTAGATTTAACTTCAACTGCAGTAGCTGGTGAGGGGAAGAGTAACCTTCTTCCTTTTTTGCCCGTGGCTTTAGCTAATGGAATTTCTGCTAATTCTAGAGCTGGTTGGGGTGAAAATACCCTTTGTGGAGACTGATGATCTCCCCCTTCTTCTTATTTTTCCTTAGGAGCTTCATCAATTTTAACAATGTGTTTTCCCTTCTTGTTTCTATTTGTCTCTATGTGAACAGTGCTATCAGCTTGAAATAGGGCTCTGCACTTTGGATTGTGGAGTAGGAGCAGCATTCAACTGCAAATGTGCAGAGGCAATGAATTGCTCCCAACCCATGTTTCGCTTTTTCAACTCTTCCATCACAAGCATATTAATCAACCCTAAGTGAAAAACACTTGTATCCACAACCTTGGACTTGGATTAGACTCTGTCAGCCATTTTTCCAATACTCCTAAACAAATAGAAAGGGAGGTTCATGAGGTGTTTACCTGTGAAGCGTGGCAAAAGTCTAATATGGTATTGGTAAATCATATTGAATCTTCCCAAACAGGTGAAATATCTTTGGATCACCCTTAGAATCTTATCAAATCCTTCAACCAAGTGGCTCCTAGGCACTCCCTTTGATAGGTTATCTCCCTGAAATTCTGGTTTAAGGAACTCTTTAGAGAAGGTTGCATTTAGATTCATGGACTTAAACCATCTTTCACTAGTGTTTGGTATCTCAGTGGTTGTTGCAATAGTTTCTTTAGATACCTCCAGTTCAATATTTCCCAGCTTAGTTTTGGTACCATCAAAATTCAAGGAAAAATCTCTAGCTACCTCAGGGTGCCCCCTCTGCATCTTCTGACAGAAGTTGAAACATCCAAATTTTTGGAAGACCTCTTTGATTAGAGGTTCAACAGAAAATAGTTGCATGTCATAGGGTCCAGTCCTCATTATGCCCCCACCCTTGTGAGCCTTATTCTACTATGGAGTATCCATTTTTTGTTATAGGAAAAAAACTAAGACAACAATTTGAGTGATACAAGAGGAAAAAAAGCAAGACATAGGTCTTAGGGTTTGGAGGGATAATCTTTTTCAGAGTTGGCTTATGTCTAGGGTTTTAATGTTCTTCAGCCAATTTTACCCCTAGACTTATGAAAGAGCAGATGATAGTTAGGAAATGGAAGAAGAACATACATGAACAATTGAGATGCAAGGAGGAAACTTGTTGCAAATTATTTAGTTCAACACTTCACAATCATTTGTAAAATCATCACAACTTTATCAGAAAGTTTTTTTTTTTAATTTCCAACATAGATAGAATTTAGACTTGGAATTAAAAAGCAAATCTTAATGGTAATCAGCTGGTACAAGTTGTGAGGTAAGTAGATCACAATGTTGAGTTGATGTATAGGGTTTGCAGTGCCAAAACAGGGGATCCGCAACATAATTCGCAGCGCAGGCAACAAAAGCCAAATAAGAGATAGGCACGGTGGCTTGACAAAAAGGTTTGCTCAGATTTTTTAGTAAAATAAGTTGTGAGCTCTGCAGTTGGCTGAGAATTGTGATGACATAGGTAAAAATGGATGCTTGGTAGTGTGGATCACTAACTCGCAACACCTAGGATAGGAAATACAAGCACGACCTTTTAATGTTCTTCAATAGGGCTTAAATATCTCATGGAGTACCTGGAGGTTGTGGATTAAAATTTGATAGGCTTGAGCTTCGACGAATCCCCCTGCAACTGGTCTAACCTCCAATCCACCTTTGTCGGCCAGTTTGCAGAAAATTTCGTAGTGCCTATCTGAAATCAACAATTTCTGCAGCGCCGAGCTAGGAGCAATTTGAAATCTTGAGAAAACAGTTAGGAAAGCCTTAAATGATGAAATCCCAAATTATTTCCTTTAAAACATGAATGTTGAAAACAAGGAGATCGACTGACACAATCCTCATAAGTGCAATTATGGTGATGAGAGAAAGTGTACTTGAGATGCGTTGTGAAATGTCCTGATGAGATGGTAGCGTACAAAATGAACTTGAATTGACCTTCTAATGGGTAGAGGGACAAAGTGGAGGGGTTTTAGTAGATCGTGGAAGTGGTGACATGTCAGGGTGGTGGTGGCATAAGGACAATGGTGATGGTTGTCTAATATTATCATGTAGATGGAGGTATAAACCAAAGGTTTGGGCCAACATCAACCTTAACTTTATTTGTGCTAAGACATAATAAGACTATAAGAAGAGGACAAAAGTAAAATTTAAAAAACACTAAGGATAAAAATCAAAACCAAGGTTGAATTGACCTAAACAATTCCATGTGATAACATACCCCTTTAGCATTATGTTGGGTCGTATATTTTGCAAAGAAGGATTGTTGGTTGATCCTACAAAGATATCTTTAATTGTCAATTGCATGCACCTTGGAATGAATTTGCACTACAATCTACATTGGGACACACAATGTACTATCATAGATTTATCAAGGGGTATGTGGTATTGACAACACACATGGAATAAATTTTGTAGAAAGGAGTTTTCTTTGTCTAGACAAAACCCTATAAGGCAAAGTTTATGGAATTAAAACAAAGGATAATAACCTCCTTGATTATAGATTGGAGTAATGTTTCTCATGTACATGTGGATGCATCTAGCATCAAATTGGAATTGTTGAGGGATGACACACTCGATCACTTCATCTATTTCATTAGTCTAAAACTGTCATGGGTTAAGTGTAATTACACTATGATAAAATGAGAAGGATTGACCATGGTGTATGCACTCCAAAAGTTTACACATTACCTCCTAGATCACATGTTCAAGTTTTTCAACAGTCACTCCATGTTGAAATATATGGTAAACAAGACGGTATTAGAAAGTTGGATGTACCAATGGATAATACTATTGTTGCCTAAAAAGGATCATTAGACAAAAAATAGTTTTTGTCCATGGGACCCACCTTAGACCAAATTATGAAAAATGACCAAATGACATATTTGAATGCATGGAGTGGATAAAACATGCTTATTAGGGTCATTGATCATGAGGATGTTGACATAATCGATTTCTAACCCGTTGAAGAATGACATGTGGGTCCTACCCTGGGTGAAATTATGTTTTTTTCCCAAATGAAGAATTCAGATGTAGTGAATGTCTTATATAGGGTTTCTTAAGTCATTGATCATTTTGGAGCTGACAAAATCTAATTTAGGTCTATAGAAGTATGAAAACACGATGGGACCCACTTTAGGCCAAACTGTGTATATTTACAAAATGAGTTATCTGAGGGAAAGGCTTGGCTCAAAGATGTTTTTTAAGCTCGCCCATGATCCTATGCCTAGACAAATTCAATTTCAACCTCCAAGAGTACAAAAAAATGGCTTAAAAAAATCCCACTACAGTACCCAGTTTCTTGTAATGTTAATGAAGTACATCATAAACTCATCAAAAGCTATTGTTCTACGAGTCATTGGAAACCCCTCTCTCTTTTATGTGCATTTCTTCTAATGGCTTACAATTCGAACTTCGTATGTAGGAGAAAGAGTGTTGTGAATCTCATAAACCAAGGAGGTATAAACTTTTAATGGTTTTTTGGCTAGTTTTCTATGCAAAGTTCCATTGGATATTTCTCTCTTTCTAGTGCACACATAAAGAAGCCATTTTAGGAGACAGATGATGAAGCTAGTAGCTACATATGTGTAATATTCCAAGTATAAAATAGTATGCATAACAGAAACAATTAACTAGAAATGGAAGATAAAGACGATATAACCAGAACAACACCACAATAATACCAAAATAATACAAGATTAACATCAGAAAGAGCACTTTGATTACTGAGAGCAATGTTCACTTGCCTCTTCGAGGGGGAAACCTCTAGTAGAGTAGAGCTCTATTACAATAATATCCAAGACAAAAAATTTCATACCTTCTACTCATATTTATAATAAATATGTCTATCCAAAAGAACAATCTAGAGGAAGATCCTTCTAGGAGCAGAAGTCCATTAGGTATTCTTACATTTGACTTATTCTTCCTTATTGCTAAACCTAATTAATATTGACCTTTATTACATGGAAATATATTATTCTACCTACGTGAGGGGTTAGGTCCCTAACATGTCCTCCCCCTTAAAAACAACCTTGTCCTCAAGGCTTGAGATGAGAAAATTGTTGCAGAATGGTAGTTGGTTACCAAGTGGCATTTGCTAGAGTTGTATCTTTCCACTAGACTAACACTTCCTTGATGGTGCCCTAATGCAGACGACGCTCATGCTGGTCCAAAAATGCTTGTGGATGTAGCCAAATAGAAACTTCTTCGTCCAACTTGGGAAGGTTAGTTTGAGATTGGCACTTAGTTCCAATCACCTTCTTTAAGCAAGAAACATGAAAAACAATATGGATCTTAGAATGACTGGGAAAAGCTAACTGATAGGTCACCTGTCCCACACACTTGAGAATGGTATAAGGACCATAAAATTTGGGCGCCAGTTTCTGAAAATGGTCATCCTTGAGGGGATTTTGCTTGTAAGGTTGCAGTTGAAGAAACACATGATCTCCTTCTACAAATTGGCATTCAGATCGACCTTGATCTGCTTGTTGCTTCATGTGATTCTGGGTCATGACCAAATTCTCTTTGAGGGTACGGAGAATAGCCTCTTGAACTGTAAGCATTTGGTCAACCGCCCGAACCTTCGAGACACCTAGCAAGTATGAGAGAACTGAAGGTGGATTTTTTCCATATACCACTTCAAAAGGAGTCATGCGGGTAGTTGTATGGTAAGAAGTGGTGTACCACCATTCAACTAGTGGTAACCATTGAGTCCACTGATTTTTCCTTTCCGATGCAAAACACCTCAAATATATTTTCAAACACTTGTTGACAACTTTAGTTTGACCATTAGTCTGGGGATGATAAGTTGTGTTGAGATGCAATTGGGTTCCTTGTAGCTTGAACAACTCTTGCCAAAAATTGTTTGTGAAAGTTGGGTCACGATTAGAAACAATAGAATGAGGCATTCCATGAAGCTTGAAGACCTGATCCGTGAAAATTTGATCCAAAGTGGAAGCTATAAATGGGTATCGAAGAGCACAAAAATGAGCATACTTGGAAAGACGATCAACTACCACCATGATGACAGATTTATTGCTTGATTTAGGTAAGCCTACAATAAAATCCATAGAGATATCCCTCCAAATAGCAGGTGGAATCGGAAGTGGTTGTAGTGTGCCAGGATCTTTGACTGCTTCACCCTTGTTGCGTTGACAAACATCACATTCGGCCACAAAATTCCGAATGCACTATTTCATACCATCCCCCAAAAAATAATGTTTGACCCAATAATAGGTTTTGGTAAAACCTGAGTGCCCAACGGTGGGTGTAGCATGAAGCTTAGAAAGTACCGTGGATTTAATTTTTGACTATTTACTTATATACAAATGGCCTTTGTATCAAAGCTCATCATTGAGCCAAGAGTACCCTGGGAAAACTAGAGAATTGGCATGAAATTGTTGTATCAGATGAGAACTTTTGGGATTGTGTAGACATTCCTAGCGAACAACTTGGATCCAATCTGGTACAACGAAGGAGAGAGAAAAAAGGGACCCTTCATCTTCAAATTTTCTGAAAAGTGCATCAGCAACCACATTGTCTTTTCCTTTCTTGTAAATGATCTCATAATCATATCCAAAGAGCTTAGTCACCCATTTTTGTTGCTCTGGGGAGGAAAGACATTGTTCTAGAAAATACTTGAGGCTTTGATGATCTGTTTTAATTTGGAAGCGTTTCTCCAATAGATAAGGGCGCCAAAGATCCATGACATGTAGAATAGCCAACATTTCCTTTTCATAGATTGATTTTCCCAAATGTCGCTCTCACAGTTGTTTGCTGGTAAAGGCCAAAGGCCGAACCTCTTGCATAAGGACTGCTCCAATTCCTTTCCTAGAAGCATCACATTCCTCTAAAACCTCCGATTGTTTTTTCAATTCCTCTGGTTGGAAATTCTTCTTCGTCATTTTCTAGTTTTTTAGTTTGTGTTGCTCTTGTTTCAAGTGAATAAATTCTTTTTAAGTAGAGCAGTGAAAGGTGTCACAATCTTGCCATAATTCTTAACAAACTTGCGATAATAACCTGTTAAACCGAGAAATCCATGCAAGATTTTGAGAGTCTTTGGGTGAGGCCAATCTTGCATAGATTCAATATTTTTAGGATCCACCCTAACATCGGCCTTTCCAACAAGATGACCCAAGTAGTCAACTTTCGAGGTGCCAAAAGCAAATTTAGATTGTTTGAGGAAAAGTTGGTGCTGAGAGAGTAGATGGAGAACTCGATCCACATGAGCAACATGGGTTGTCCAAATTTTACTATAGATGAGGAGATCATCAAAGAAAACTAAGACAAAATGATAGAAAAAGGACGAAAGACGTGATTCATGAGGCTTTGGAAATTGGAGGGAGCATTACACAAGCCAAAGGACATGACCATATACTCATAGTGGCCCTCATGAGTTCTAAATGCAGTCTTAGGAATGTTGGCCTTGTTCATACGTATCTGGTGGTAGCTAGAATGAAGATCAAGTTTAGTAAAGAACTGGACACCACTCAATTCATCCAAGAGGTCATCAATGACAGGAATGGGAAATTTGTATTTAATGGTGAGTTTGTTGAGGGCGTGGAATTCAGGACACATGCACCAAGAATCTTATTTCTTAAGGACCATGAACACAGGATAAGAGGAGGGGCTCGTACTAGGGTGCATAACACTTGTGTTGAGCAATTTTTGAACAATTTTCTCAATTTCATTTTTTTGGGAAAAGGGATGACGATAGGGATGAATATTGGGAGGAAGAATTCCGGGGACAAGGGGAATGGAATGATCATGAACACCACAGGATGGAGGGAGTCCCTAGGGAGTGGAAAAAACCACTTGATGTTTAGAGAGGATGGATTGGAGGTCTTGCAACATAGAGGGTGTCTCAGTGGCTTGAATGGCATGGAGTTGTGCAATAATGCTAGAATGACATTTTTTTAGCAGCTTTTCCATGCGAAGGAAACTGATGATCTTTGGGGAACTGGCGGTGATGCCTTGGAACTTATATTGTTGGCCCTCCTGGTCGAATTGCATGGTTAATTCCTTAAATTCCATGAGAATGGGACCCAAAGTCCTTATCCACTTTGCACCCAACACAATGTCACAATTGCCCATGTCTATAGCAAACATATGAGATTTCTTGTGGTACTGACCAATTTGGAGAGACACATTTTCACAATACCCTCCACATTTCATGGACTCACCATTGGTAATCATGATTTGAAAATTATTGACGACACGGATATAACAATTAGTTTCTTGGGAAATGCAGCAATGAATAAAATTATGGGTGTTTCCATTATCAACAAGAATGATGAACTTCCTATGCTTAATGTAACCAATTAGCTTGAGGGTTTGGGGAGTAGAGAAGCCAGTGAGAGCATTTAGGGAAAGGACTGGTTCTACTTCGGGAGGGTCTAACTGAGGGTTCATGTCAGTGGGTTCAGGTGACACGGCCACAAGGGGATCCTCAACATCGTCTTCCAAAACATCCTCCAAGATGGCCATAAAAATATTTTGTTCCTTACACTTGTGCCTGGGAAAATATTTGTCATCGCAATTATAACAAAGGCCTTTCAGTTAGAGTTCAGCCATTTCTGCCCTGATCAATTTCTGGATCTTTAGTGGAGTAGAAGGAGGAGTGGGAGTGACCGGTTTAGTGCGAGGAATAAAGGAGGGTTTTCGATTTTGAGAAGAGACAACATGTTGTGCTTCCTTAGCTCTTTTAGTAATGTCCACCCAACTCTGAGGTCGATCCATGAGGACATGGGCATGAATCTCATCCTTGAGGCCACTGATGAAACATTCTCAGAAAAAAGCATCAAACATGTCCCATGTATGGAAATCCAATCACTCAAAAGCGGCTATAAAGTTTTCCACTGTGCCAAATTATATCAACTTTGTCAAACAACCTAAATGGTTGGTGTCAGTGTCAAAGCGTTCATAAAGCTCTACCACAAAGTGTGTCCAAGCCACATACCCTTGGCAGGCATTTTTTCTCCATTGCCACCATTGCCAACGTTCTTTATCGAGATGGAGAACACCATATCGGAGTTTGGACAACTCATCTATAATGCCATACAAAGAGAAATAATGTTCCATTTGAGTTACCCAGACATTGGGATCTGGGCCATCAAATTTAGTCACATCCACATGCAGAAGGTGTGGGTCATGTTGAAAGTGATGGGGATGAAAATTCTAGGAATGAGAGGAAGTTTCACCTTTGGTTTGAAAAGGTGGGTCAAATGAGGGAAGATCTGCAGGGATATGCAGCTTGGTGCAGATCATCATAGTGAAGGATTCAAGTTGGGTAGCAAGGTCTTGTTTCAGGTCCTCTGTTTTGGCATCGATGGAGGAATGCATGTTTTTATTGATGGTGCCAATATTGGCACTGAGATGTCTCACTTCTTGTTGGGTTTTTGGGAAATTAGCGTGCAAGGAATTGAAGCAAACTTCGAAGTATTAGCTACGAGTGTGGGCCATGATGAAGGGGGAACATGATCCGTAGGATCTTTTAAATGACTATGGTTGAGTTTTAATTTTTCATGCGTTAATTAACCATTTGAGAAACTTAGTGAAAGAATGAGGAAATAAGAAGAATTATAACAGCCATATACACATATGCATATCTGAAAGGAAAATATAGACAACAAACCATAACACGCAGATTGATAACGGAGTTCGGCACAACTTTTGCCTACGTCTCCGAGCCTTTTCTCTGTGGGGGAGGCTTCTTTATTTCTGTTCAAATGCTCAAAAGTACATCGCTGCAATTCCAAATGGCTACAAGACTGATCTGGTCTTGTTCTCCCAGATCTCTATAACCCTGCAAAGAAAACGACACACAAAACGGATGTCCGGAGCTCCCAGAAACGATCTGACAACGTCTTCTCCTCAAAAGCTTCTCTACATCAAAACTGACTTTGGCTTGGCTTTTCTCCAGCATAACTCTGCTCTAACTGACTTCTCTTGGCCTCAAACAGGCTTGGTTTATATAGATTTGAAGTTGGTTTCTCACCTCCAACTTCCTCCAAGAATTTGGCCTCCAAAAAGGCCCAATATCCCCCCAAAATGGAGAGAATCCACTAAAAATAGGCATAGTTAACAATAAAAAACAAATGTTGTTATAGAAAAACCCACTTTTATAAAGTCATTGGGCGCTAGCCCCCTCCATTGGCACGCGCCCCTTTATTCCCAGTCACATGGGGAGCCATGTGGCCACGTGCCCATGCGCTGGCCCCCCTCCATTGGCCCCGCTCCTGGTTTCTTGGCAACTGAATAGGACCCGTGGATAATGGTTTAAACCCCCGCGCGTTTTATGTGGAATGGTCCCGGGTCATATGGGACCGCCCGAGGACTGAGGGCCAAGCCCTATCCACAACGGTCCCTCCAAATACACCGCGCTCCTGGTTCTGTAGTGGTCATATGGCAATACGCCGAGGCCAAGGGCTGGGGCTAAGCCCCGACCCTTTTCCCGCCGAACCAAACCTTTAAACCAATTCAAAACCAAAATATGTTGTTGCTATAATAAGAATCACCAACAGCCCAGGTGGCTAGCCCGTTTTACTAGTCCGTTCGCCCCCGAGAGGTCACGGGTTCGACCCCCGGCCACGCCAAACCATTTTACATATATATATACCAACAACCAATCATACGATTCCGCATTGCAGCCCTTGACTGGGCCACGTAGAACCTTACCAACCAACCACAACCTGACATGTGTCGCTTGCTGATTGGCCCACGTGCATGCCACGTCAATTGCCGCATCATCTATTGTACTGCCACGTCGACCTGCTGCGTCAGCCTGCTACGTTAGCTGCTAACGTCACCTGTGCCACGTGTCACCCTTTTAGTGGTGACACGTGTCACCTCGGGATTGGTCCAACTGTACCTCCAAACGTCCAAATCCACCTGACACATGTCACTCCCTGGTGTTGTCACGTGTCTCCTGTACGGACCTACCACGTGTCGCACGTACGAACATGCCACATCAGTGTTCGTATAGACTGTACGGACTGCACAATCAACAATTGTTTTTGCCTGTTTGACTTTTTGGATAGAACACAATATCTCCTCCATACGGAGCCCGTTTGACAAAGTAAATATACCACCGAAATCATGAAGACGAGATGGACGCAATGACACAGGTTTCGTCGCATTCCGAGCACTTTAATTTTTGAGCATTTTTCAAGCCCTATCAGGCTTCTGGATCCGATTCTGGATCACACCTCCCCACAAAAAGACCTTTTGGTCCCCAAAAGGTTACTGACCAGTCAACAAGATCGGTATAGGCCACCCGACTTGCTCTCTGTCTCTGAACTCTGTCATGTGCACCTGTCTCATCAAGATCAACTGCAACACAATCATGACAACTGACAGTATATTGTTATCCATTTGAACTTTGTTACATCTTACTGAAGCCACTATCATCCATGTAGAAAACATTGCTAATGACAGCATCAAAAAGACGACTGCAAATGAATTGATATACTTGAAATATCTGCACGACATGAGATTATCTTGAAGCAACTTATGATTGATTTTCCATTCAACAACCATGTCTTGTTCTTGCTTAAGATCAATTACTTCATTTGAAACAATTAGTGGTTTGTTGCTTACTTGCATTGCCTTCGTTAATTGTTCCCTTGTTTGAAGTGTTTTACTTGCTTTAACATGATGAGCATGCACCACATAATCATGACCTGCTTTAGTGAATTGATATTGATTCTTTGTTCTGTAGAAGATTGCCTTACGATCATACAAGTACGGACTACCTAAGACCATGCCACATTCTTTTAACGACACTACATCACAAGTTACTTCGTCCACATACTTATATGAAATTGCAAATTTGATTGTGCACTGCTTTGTTATGTGTATCTGATGATGATTGCTTATCCATTTAAGTGTGTAAGGCTTATGATGAGTTTGTGTTTTTAATCCCAATTTTTTAACCAATTCTTCTGAGATTAGATTAGATTGAGATCCACTGTCGATTAATGTATCTATATTAGTGTGTCGCATGATTACCCTTTTATGAAACAACTTGCTTCTACAATCAATCTCTTCACCAAATTTACCTGTCATACCAACCAATGAAATCTTAGACTCATCACCTGAATCTGATCCCAAGTCTGTAGGCTTTGTTGTCGTTGTTGCCACTGTTTGCGTTCCCTTCTTTTCTTTGAACCACTTTGGCCTCTTNNNNCAACATTTGTCCTCATCATGTCCCTCTTTCTTGCAATGCTTGCAAGAGGGCTTTCCTTCCTTCTTTGTCACAACATTTGTATTCTTGCCATGCTTTTTCCTCTTATCTTCTTTCTTTGAAAACGATGATTCTCCTGACACACTTGCTTTCCCTGCTTCAATATATGTAGCTTGAACAGAAACCTCATCAAGGTTAGTGGGTCCAAACATGAAAACAATGTTTCTAATATGCGCAGGCAAACCTCCTATATACTTCATAAGGGTTTCTTGTGTTTGCAAAGGAATGTCTAACATTAATGCCATTTTTCTAAATCCATCGGTGTATTCTTGCACTGATTGTCCCTTTCTTAGTTTTAAAGATTGCCATTCAATTATTGCTTTTTCTTTATAACCCAAAGGATAAAACTGTTTCCTAAGTGCAGAAATGAAATTCTTCCATGATGGAAATAACTTACCCACATCTTGTGTTCCTTTTTGCAGCTTGCTTTTCCACCAGATAAGAGTTGTACCTGCAAGTCTCAAAGATGCCAACTTAATTTGTGTGGCCTCATCCTTGATCTGCTGCACATTGTAGTATACCTCTATCTGCCTGATCCAGTTATCAAGTTTTTTTGCATTTACTTCACCATCATATATGGGCAACTCAAATTTTACATCAAGTTTCAACAATGGCATTTCATGTTTATTCTTATGAACATTTTTCTTCTCATTAGATTTAGAACTTGAACTTGAAGAAGAAGGAGAAGAAGGAGGTGTTGATGGAGGTGAAAGAGGAATGTGAGGATGGTCCTCTTCCTCTTCACTTTTTCCTTTTGAATAATTACCCAAAACTGGTCGTTTCCGTTCCAAATAATCTTCGTACAAAACTATCACCATCTCTGACATAGCATGGAATGTTTTCCGGAACTCTTTCTCTTCTTGAGAAATCCCTTCGTTCGATGCCATCTTCTCTCTGTGAGAAGCTCTCTTTCTCAATCCAATTAATGGATTCTCTGCAACAAGCTTACCTTCACCACACTGTATCTTTTCCCTGGTTAACATGTAACTCAAATCCAAACGTCAACTAGCTCTGATACCACTTGATCCGTAGGATATTTTAAATGACTATGGTTGAGTTTTAATTTTGCATGCGTTAATTAACCATTTGAGAAACTTAGTGAAAGAATGAGGAAAGAAGAAGAATTATAACAACCATATACACATATGCAGATCTGAAATGAAAATATAGACAACAAACCATAACACACATATTGATAACAGAGTTCGGCACAACTTTTGCCTACGTCTCCGGGCCTTTTCTCTGTGGGGGAGGCTTCTTTATTTCTGTTCAAATGCTCAAAATTACATTGCTGCAATGCCAAATGGCTACAATACTGATATGTTCTTGTTCTCCCAGATATCTAGAACCCTGCAAAGAAAATGACACGCAAAACGGACGTCCAGAGCTGCCAGAAACGATCCGACAACGTCTCCTCCTCAAAAGCTTCTCTGCATCAAAATTGACTTTGGCTTGGCTTTTCTCCAGCATAACTCTGCTCTGAATGACTTCTCTTGGCCTCAAACAGGCCTGGTTTATATATCCTTGAAGTTGGTTTCTCACCTCCAACTTTCTCCAAGAATTTGGCCTCCAAAAAGGCCCAATATCCCCCAAAAATGGAGAGAATCCACTAAAAATAGGCATAGTTAACAATAAAAAACAAATATTGTTATAGAAAAACCCACTTTTATAAAGTCATTGGGCACTATCCCCCTCCATTGGCGCATGCCCCTTTATTCCCGGTCACATGGGGGGCCATGTGGCCACGCGCCCATGCACTGGCCCCCCTCCATTGGCCCCACTCCTGGTTTCTTGGCAACTGAATAGGACCCGTGGCTAATGGTTTAAACCCTCGCACGTTTTATGTGGAACGGTCCCGGGTCATATGGGACCGCCCGAGGACCGAGGGCCAAGCCCTATCCACAACGATCCTGCCAAATACGTCGCACTCCCAGTTCTACAGTGGTCATATGGTAATATGCCGAGGCCAAGGGCTAGGGCTAAGCCCCGACCCTTTTCCCGCTGAACCAAACCTTTAAACCAATTCAAAACCAAAATATGTTGTTGCTATAATAAGAATCACCGGCCGCCCAGGTGGCTAGCCCATTTTTCCAGTCCATTCACCTTCGGGAGGTCACGGGTTCGACCCTCGGCCACACCAAACCATTTTACATATATATATACCAACAACCAATCATACGGTGCCACGTTGCAGCCCTTGACTGGGCCACGTGGCACCTTACCAACCAACCACAACCTGACACGTGTCGCTTGCTGATTGGCCCACGTGCATGCCACGTCAATTGTCGCGTCATCTTTCGTACTTCCACGTCGACCTGCTGCGTCAGCGCTGCCGTACTGCCCTGTCAGCCTGCTACGCAAGTTGCTGACGTCACCCGTGCCACGTGTCACCCTTTCAATGGTGACACGTGTCATCTCGAGATTGGTCCAAATGTACCTCCAACCGTCCAAATCCACCTGCCACGTGTCACTCCATGGTGCTACCATGTGTCCCCTATACGAACCTGCGACGTGTCACACATACGGACATGCCACGTTAGCGTCCGTACAGACTGTACGGACCGCACAGTCAACAAATTTTTTTGCCTGTTTGACTTTTCGGACAGAACGCGATATCTCCTCCATACGGAGCCCGTTTGAAAAAGTAAATATACCACCGGAATTAGGAAGACGAGACAGATGCAATGGCACAATTTTCGTTGCATTTCGAGCACTTTTATTTTTTAGCATTTTTCAAGCCCTATCAGGCTTCTGGATCCGATTCTGGATCAGAACACAAAAAAGGGGTAGGTGGGACTACACATAAAATGGGTTATGGGTGAAGTGTATCACAATGATAAAGGCGATGAGTGGAATCCAATAGGGTAAAGCCCAAATAAGGGTGTTGGAAGGGGCTTGGGTCCAAAAAAAAAATTGTTGAAAAATGATAGGTATGATTGCAATAAGGGCGAAGAGAGGATTCCAATGGGATAGGTCTCAAATAATGGTGCCAACAAGATCCATACTTTTTTTTTACTCTTGCAAAGTTATACTCTGATCTGAAGAATACTGTGGTGATGAAATGCCCAAATGCTTAATAGGAAGAAATGTGTATTAATTTCGCAACCCGAATGCTGGAGACACGGTTGCATGGAAATAGATCTCGTATGTTTTGTCTTTTTGTTTCCATCCCAAGGGTTAGGGTATTCAAGGGTTCTACAAACAAGTATTTTCCCTGTGCTATAGATTTATGAGATACATGTGGGGTCCAATAGTAGTACTCGGCCCAATATCTCAGGGCACCAACTAAGGAGGCTAGACCGTGCCCTTAGTCGTACTACCCGACTACCCAGGTACTAGAGAATATCTTCTCGAGTGTTGTACTCGGTGGCACTATAGAAGTCAGGTGGTCGATCGATTTATCTATGGAGGGCTTCAGGAGATCTAGGTCGATATGTATACAGGTGTTGTCTGATGTGCTACC
>CBVK0102155877.1:0-12708 GCA_900067695.1 Picea abies
TGCAAAAGATCAAGTGGTACCCAAAAAGTGAAAATTTGACATAGACCTTTTTAGGGTGTGTTGAGTGCTCAACACCATCTAGAATAGGAATTAAACAATCAGTGTAATTGAAGGGACTCTCTTGTTTTTATAAAAGAGATCTTAATATAGATAAAGGGGACTTGTTCCCATTATACATGAGAGATGGTACTATTACTTCTAGTTGAATAAAGAGCAAGAGCCGATTTTGGAAATTGTGAATGTTGATGAATGTGCACGAGACTATTCTTTGCATACTTTTCTTGTTTAAGCATTGTTGAATATTGTTGTATGAACTATTTCTACATAGGTGTTTAAGATGCTTATGCTTTCATTAATTTCCATATGAGTACAACAATAATTTTTACAGTTAAGTCTGCAATTATTTGTGATGTAAGTTGTAGCATTATTACTTTAATTTATTTTTAATATATATGAACTATTTTTGTCATTGATAATACCACATTTTACTATGCTCATATCATTAGTTTTGCTCCTAATCAGGATAGGATAGGATAGGATAGTGTAGTGTTAGAATATAATAATTTAGTTGTAGTTAGTTCTTTTAAAGACAAATTTAAATTCATATGAGAACATTTTGTTCTTAGATTTATAATTGAAAACATATTAGAGTGGAATCCAGGCCCACATATTGGTTGGAAGTGCTATACCAAATGACAATAAGCCTAATTGGGGCTTGTGATTGGGAACTCTCCCTTACCTGCTTGACAAGTCAATCAGACTTGTCAACACCACCTAGTCCTACTTTTCCATCCTCCGGATCTTCATCTCTTTCAACCTTCATTCTTTTCTCTCTCTGCCTTTCCTTTGTCGATCCCACATGTTCTTTTCTTTTACTTCCACATGAACCTATCCACACTTACTAGTTCATCACTATTAGCTGATGTGGCATGTTGCTAACCATCAGATGTGGGTCATCGGACTTTCAAGGACCACAATTCTATCAATATTTATTTATCGTAAAATTTCCATCGGAGTGTCACAAACCATGCTTATGGTTGCTCTTGTAGACTGTATCCCGAAAGAATATTGGGCTCGCGTTATCAAGATTTTTCTATTGATATGACCACTTAGCATGCATACCAATTCATCCTAAAGCATGAAGACTGTGAAGCTATCAGGTTTCCTCCATTGGAATATCCTTCCCACAACACTATCCGAATTTCCTTTGTAGGTTCACTCCATACGAAAGCATAGTTAACATGACCTCGAGGTTTTTATGAATTCCACATCCCTGAAGGTTGTCAAACTTTCTCTATTAGGTTTTCCCTTTGGAAAATCACATCGAGAAAATTCCTCCCATGAACAACCTCCTGCAAAACTGTTAGTTTATTTTTATCAGGCTTGCACCATCGGGATGTCAACTTGGCTTATACACTAATCTTTCCACAACCCAAAACACGTAAATCTATCGAGTTCATTCCTTCGGGTTCACTTCTTAGAAATACTAACCGACCATCGATCTCCAATGGATGTTCAAGATCAAATATTGACACCTAATGAATGATCAATATTTAATCTTGGCATTTGGTTGATCCCTCTCAATCCTTTTCTAGTGACAACTACGACACCAATTTGTACCCAATTGCCACATGGAAATATTTGTTTCACCTACCCTTACTGAGGTGTCTCCTAACATGGCATGTTGACTTAAAAAGATGACATGGCATTCTAACTATTGATTTTCCTAGAATTCAACCCTTGGTATACTCTAGTACATGTTGATATTTTACCACTCTAATCAACACTCGAAATTTAGCTCAAAATAAAATCATTGTGTCTACTAAAAGAACAACTGAGTAATCAACTAAATATGCAATGGAAGCATAAACTAGGAAACCAAAATCTCACACACAAGACACCAATATTTTTGGGTATTAACCATTGGAAAAACCTAAGAGGGAAAAATAGTACTCAAATGTTTTTATTAAGGTCAAATCAGGGCTCTCGTAACAGGGAAAATATCCCACTAAGAGAAATACAACTATAGACAAACCCCACACAGTCTGCTCTATCGTATAGCCCTTGGAAAACATGGTTTTTTAGGTGTAATAAATTCTACTTCTTGTGATCCACTTATGTGTGTGGATTTCTACATTGTGACCTGCATACATGTATAGAAAACCCTTATGGAAACTTATGTACGATGCATCTCTTCATTGTCGCTTCAATCCTCTAAAACTGACCTATGACTGCATCTTCTCTCTCTCCTCCTTGACTTGTATGATCTCTATATGGAAGTCCTTCTTCACCTATCCAAGATCTTGAATCACAATCCTTCATGATCGAACCCTCTATGCATCAACACTTAGACAAAATCTCTTCACCCAACCAATGAGATCTCCTCACTCTCATGTAAGAAAAAGTCCTTTGCTTCTACACTCCTCACACTAGCAAAAGTAGTTCTTTGCTATCCTTGACCTTGGTCTCTCACCAAAGTCTCTCATAAGTGTATCTCACACAAGTGTCCAATCAAGTGTCTTCCTCCTTTTCCTATACTTGATTTTATAATCACAAGTTACAATCTATTTCTAATATCCAAATTACTGATCTATGATTGATATTACTTCTCACACTCACTTGAGATTTAGATTACATTTTGCATGCTAATTAATTTTAGCATATTCCTTAAATAACTCAATTAATTAATAAAAACACTTTTACTTTAATTAATTATTTTTAACTAAAGTAAACTCGCACTAGGATTTCAACGACTTCCACATGCTAGACACAAGCCAATGTGGAAGTACTTGTCTGATGCTACCACTAACATCAACACTCCCTCTTAGCGAGGAAGGTACTTCTCCCACCTATATTTGGCTCTATCATCGCTAAAATATCTACTACCATGCCTGCTCTCCAATCCACCTGATTGGCTTCTCCCTATGACATAGAAACTATCCCTGTTATGATGGTCTAACCTATCTCTGAAGACTCATTTCCTTTTAACATGCTCCTAGAAGTATACTACTCCTGAGAATCCCACATGTGTCTGATGCTACCACTAACATCAACACTCCCTCTTAGCGAGGAAGGTACTTCTCCCACCTATATTTGGCTCTATCATCGCTAAAATATCTACTACCATGCCTGCTCTCCAATCCACCTGATTGGCTTCTCCCTATGACATAGAAACTATCCTTGTCATGATGGTCTGACCTATCTCTGAAGACTCATTTCCTTTTAACATGCTCCTAGAAGTCTACTACTCCTGAGAATCCCACATGGCCATCTCATACAATGACTCCTTCTTAATGAACTTGTAAGGATGATCCTTCCCACATGAACATGAAGGTTGACTCACTCTAATATTCTCAATGTTTGGAGCCTCTCGCTCCCTATTCTTTTCCACTGACATTTATCCATGATCCAAGATCCCCTTGGATCCTTTTATAGGATCTCATCCTAGGATAATGCTTCACCTAAGGAATACAAATCAACAAATATCCAATCCCTACAAACCTCAGGATCAGTCCTTCGATCTTACTGGTTGGATGTTATCTCCCTTGCTCCCCCTTTTCTCCTTTCCTCAAACCCTGCTTCCCTACACACTTATTTGCTCCATATATGAGTCACTGACTCCAATAGATATGTCATATTTTGATCTTTGGATGAGCATCCTTCTTATCCCATCTGAGATCCCCTTGATTCATTTTCCTTCGTGGCTCAAGCACTTGAGAAAAATGAGATCCCCTTGATTCATTTTCCTTCGTGGCTCAAGCACTTGAGAAAAACTTCATCTTTGCTCTTAAGTGGATGACATAAGCACATGATCAAAAGTTCTTCTCTACTCTTATGTGCTCTCATGTACCTCAAATATCTAGATGGAAGTCATTCTCCACCTATTTGAGATCTCTTTGTTGACTCCCTGGCCTCTTTCCATTGCTCACCAAACCATCCAATAGAAATTTCATGTTGAAAATACATCTGTATTGACCTTGTATGGCCATGTACGTGATTGTCACCACTACAACCCATGTATGCCTTCATACACCTGCAAAAACACATGTTCTACCTCAGTACAGTTGTTTTCCTGAAACCATTCCTTCAATTTTTTATTGTTGGTTTATAGATCTACTAAGATCTCTTGTGGATCTGTGCTTAGTCCTTCAATCAACCACCTCAGCACTCTTGATCCCAAAGATCTACTCTTGTAACCCTAGATATGAACTTGATCTCTCTATCACTCAGATCTCATATATCTATCGATACCATGTGCACTTGGTTTCCTCCCAGAGAAACCTTTCTCTGATACCATGTTGATTTTCCTGGAATTCAACCCTTGGTATGCTCTAATACCATGTTGAAATTTTACCACTCTACTGAACACTTGGCGGTTAGCTCAAAATAAAATCAATTTATCTACTAAAATCACATTTGAGTAATCAACTAAAGCATAAAATACGAAACCAAAATCTCACACACAAGACACCAATATTTTTGGGTATAAACCCCTGGAAAAACCCCAGAGGGAAAACCAATGCTCAAATGATTTTATTAAGGTCAAATCAGGGCTCCCATAACAGGGAAAATGGACCACTCGAAGAAATACAACTATAGACAAACCTGACATAGTCTACTTTGTTTTACAACCCCTAAACATCATGTTTTTCTAGGTGAACAAGATTCACCTTCTTGTTACCCATGTATGTACATGACTATATACACTATGACCCACATACATGTAAGAAAAACCTGAACGACCACTTCTATATGGTGCACCTCTTGCCTATGGCTTCAATCCTATGAAACCCACATGTAAATACATCTACTCTCTCTCCTCCTTGACCTGTATGATCTCTAGATGGAATTCCTTCTCCACCTATCCAAGTTATTGAATCACATTCCTTCGTGGTCCAACCCTCTCTACATCAACACTTGGACGAAATATCTTTACCCAACAAATGATATCTCCTCACTCTCGTGTAATCAAAAGTCCTTATTTTCTTCTACACTCCTCACATTAGAAAAATTCCTTCTTTTCTATCCTCAACCTTGGTATCTAACGAAAGTCTCTCACAAAAGTGTCTAGTCAAGTGTCTTCCTCCTTCTCCTAGCCTTTCTTTTATAATCATGAGTTATAATCTATTTCTAATCTCCAAAGTGATATACGGTTGAGATTTCTTCTCACACTCACTTGAGATTAGATTACATGCTGCATGCTAAGTAGTTTTAGCATGTTCCTTAAATAACTCAATTAATTAATAAAAAAACACTTTTAATTTAATTAATTCCTTTTAACTAAATTAAACTCACACTAGGATTTTGACGACTTCCACATGCTAGACACAAGCCAATGTGAAAGTACCTGTCTGATGTTACCACTAACATCAACACCAACACCCTTTTATGATGTGGCATCTGACTCGGATTGCTAACATGTCATCTAATGTGGCCTCTGACTCAACATGTTGATGTATCATCCTTTTTCACACCCAGCCCTTCCGAGGAAACATGATCGTCTTATGGATCAGACGATGGGTGATCACCCCAATCAACGGTCCAAATCACCATGGTTCTTGAAACTGCATGACCTTTAACAGATTATTTGATTATGATAAATATAACAACTAAGATCTGTTTGATCTAACAGTTCATAATTATTTCATGTTCAAAGGTGATCGATAGTTATCTCAATTAGAATTATCTCTTTGGAATGTCAAATTACCTTGTCTCATGTTTTTCCCAAAAATGTGAACCCTGATGAACGGTCAAGATTTACTCTTGATGCGATGGATATTCCTCATCCTCTCAAGCTTGTGTCATCATTCTTCTCCCTTCATAATGGAACTTTTTCACACCTTCGAATTCTTCCACGACCCAAATTCCAATGAATGGCCAAGGTTAACTCCCAACATGATAGACGATCATCATACTCTCAGTATTGCACCATCGGGTCCATATTTTCCTTCGGAATGCATAACTTTCCAAGCTTATTGTTTTCCTTGACGTATGAAGCCTGCAACACTATCAAGTTCCCATATCAGAGTTCCACCTCATGGTTTCGCCAACTGGCCTCTAGTCTAAGGGTATGATGTGTTAGCACAAAATATTCAACATGCACACTCACTTGACCACCACTTTTCCTATGACTTCCACCAGTTACCCCCACATCATCCTGATGTCATCAATATGGAGAATCTCCAAATTTTCCATAATTTCAAATTTCCAAAATTTCCCAAAAATGCATAAAATTCATAATTATTCTCCCTGACCACCATGGAAGATTTGTAACTTGGATTCTCATGGCCAAAATAGGCCCTATGCAATCAATTCGACCCATGTACCATCAAATTCGACAAGCCTATGTCGATTTTCCCATTGATTTCGACTTTAAAATTGGGATTTTTTCCCAATTACACCAAATTCACCAAGAATGCTCAAAGAACTCTTCAATTTCGGCCTGGTTCTCATCCCATATAGCCTGAGTGTTGTAACCTCTACTCTGATACCACAATATAACGTCCCCAACCTCCATTCTAAGACACAATACCAAAAAAAATCTTCTTTGATACCACAATCTAACGTCCTCATCCTCCATGCTAAGGCATGCTACCAAAAAATTATACTTTGATACCACAATGTAATGTCCCTAGGTCTCCACCTGAGCCACACACAAAATTTCTCTCTAATACCTTCATTAACTCTACCCATCTTGGCTTTGTAACAGTCTTGTACAATTTTCCCTGCACAATTTACAATTATGCAGCCCAATAACCAAACCAAAACCATGTAACCTCCATGTCCATGCATGATAAAACATGTCAAGCATTCATCAATGAAATGTGCAGATAATTCATTAAAACACAACAGAAATTTACACATTATACATAGAAAAGAAAAAAATAAATATGACACTTATATTTGAATGCAAGAACCAACTAGTTACAGACCTCTAACCTTCCTCCCAACTGTAGACATTGTTGTTCAACACTTTCAATAGAAGGTCACCCCCAAGCCAGAGCTATGACTCCACCAAAGAAAAGGCACTCTCACCAGTCCCAATTGTTGAGTCTCAGATTACCATCTTTTCACATCCTTTTACCATCTTTTCACAACCTTTCCTTTGACATTTTAATCATTTTTTTCTTTTTCGTAACCCCATTTTTATTCCATTTCAATATTTATGTGTGACTAGGCTCAATATTTTCCAATGCATTTATTTTAGTATTTTAATGAGTTTATGATTAAATATTAGAAAAATAACATGTTTTCACTTATCCTTGAACATTGGGTGAGTTTGGTAATGTTTACATGTGTTGGGTATGTGTTATATTCTTTGCATGTGTGTGTGGGCGCGTCATATTCGACAACTATTTCTGAAGATCCCAACTTCCTTCTCCCTTTGTGTCGTGTGTGTCGGGATCTTTCCTGGGGGTCGTAGCAGGGGCAGGATTGCCCCACCCCCTTGGTTACATGCAACGTTCAGCTCTGGCGCAGTGCCCCAATTTTTTTTGGCGTATTTTTCTATTTTTAGTTGTTTTCTAAATTAATCTAGGATTAAGGAATTACGTTTTTTGTAGCTACATAATACCTAAAATATTGTATATATTGTATTTTGAAGGGTGAAATCAATACAATGAAGAGTTGAAAGGCGTGGCACTAAGGAAGGTTGGTTTTCTCCCAGTTAATGGTTTCCAACATAAATCTCTGTGTAGTGTGTGTATGAGCCATTGATTAATTTATGCTTTTCTTAAGAATTTGTATGCATTTCTTTACTTCATAGGTTTAAAAACTTACATACATGCCATACAATTAAAATCAATAAGTCATTTAGTTGAACTTTAGAAAAATCAAAGAGGAGCAACCAGTTGAATTTTTCAAAATTGAGCAAACAATACTCCTCCTATAATGAGAAAATGGTTGAATTTAAATCAAGGAATCAGAAACTAGAGAGAGAGACCAAACAACATTACAAAAATCTCGAGGAAAAATTTGATAAAACCCAAGAAGAGTTAAGGGAATAGATTGAAAAAAAGAATTAATATCTTAAACATGATTTAACGCACAAATCAAGGATGAGATCACTACATAAATAGAATAAAGAAGTGAATCAAAGCATGGATAAGATGAAAATAGACAAGATAGAGGAAATCAACAAAAAAATAAAAAACCAAATAACTTCCCAATTAGATAGACTTGAGAAGTATCTTAGGGACAAATAATCCTTGGTGCACACAAATCCACCAAATATGACTCCTCAACAACCCATCTCTCTAAGAACCTCTACCACTCCTCCACAACCTAACCCTATGAGTGCAACTAACATGCAAACAAGTATTTTTCCCAATGGTTTACCAATTGTTAATGTCAACCAACCACCACCTTATTCATCTGAACCAATGTTTGAATACCCAATGAGATTGAAACTAGAGTTACCCAAATTTGACAGAGATGAAAAGACGAGTGTTCCTTGGATCAATAGGGTAGAAGAATATTTTGAAATACATAACATTCCCTTCGATGAATACAAAATAAAGTATACTTATATGAAACTTGAATTCCATGCATATAATTAGTACATGTGATGGAAGTATGCAACTAAGGTGAGGCACTATAGTTGGGATAGGTTAAAAGATGACTTCTTTAAGAGGTTTAAAGGTTTGACAGAGAAAGTCTTTTTTGAAAAAATCACTAGAATAAAGAAAAAAGGTGATATAGATGAGTACGCTCACGAATGGGAAGCATTGGCAATGTGCATACTTGAATTATCAAAAAATCAATTGCTTAAGACTTATGTTTATGGCTTAAAATCTTACATAAAAGTGGAATTGCAAATGCATAATACCGCAATCATGGAGAAGGCCTGATGTAAGGTAAAAATCGTTGAAAATAAGTTAAAAAGGTCATCCCAAGAAACCTTTGACTAGGTTTATTCAAGGCAGAAACCATCCCAAAGAATAGATTTTTGAAATTCAAGGTGTTTCTCATCACATTTAAAAGAAAATAAAAATTACAATTTGGAAGCCTAATCAAGAAGGGAGGAAAATGGAAAACATTGTGGAGACAAGTGGTCACCAAGACACAAACACAAAAATCGAAAGTCATATAAATATGAAGATGATAAGTGACTCTGATGAGGAAAAAAGAAGGAAAATAATTGTCGCAAAAGTTGTAAAAAATAGTTTCTAGGCCATAAATGTGCATTTAAACACCTATACCATTGCAAAATTTTAAAAGGGAAGACATTAGATGTTCCCGCTAAGCAGTATAGTTTATATAACAATGAAGATGAAAAATCACCCAAGGTGTCGTTAGCATCAATCACATGTATTATGCTAGATCACAAGGAATATGAATCAAGGGTATTTAACAAGGATATAATCCAAGAAGAAGAAGTGAAACCACCTACAACATGTTATACCCCATCTCATCGAGGAATAATAGAAACATCTGTAATAGTCAATTTGGAAAACCCATGATATCCCTTGCAACCATTACAGGAAATATGGAACCAAGGATCCTAAAATTCAAATGAAGCATAAAGGGTAAGAATTTCAATTGATCTTAGTATATTTTGAAAGTACACAACTTTGTGGACATTAATCTTGCTAGAAATATAAATCCTTTTTTATACCATGTAAATAATCTCATGGTTATAACAACTGATGGTCAACAAATCAAAGGATCAGGACGATGCCATAAGGATTCTGTAAAGATACAAAATATGTAACTACAATATGGATAATATGCTCTACCCCTTAGTGGAATGGATATAGTGTTAGGAGAAGAGTGGTCGATGCAATTAGGTACCTATACCAGAAACTCACAAGATCAATTTATGGGATTCGAATGAAAAGGGAAGAACTACAAAATATATGGGTCAAAAAGTCAATTTCATCTATAAAAAGAGATCAAAAGTATTCAAAACTACCATCGTAATCAAAATGCCTCTCCACAATGTACAAAAAATTCATCCAAGATTTATTTGAGGAGAAAACATCTTTAAAGGAGAAGGAAATGTTATATATATAGATATAGATATAATCCTAAGATAATAAATAAATAAATGAACAAATAAAGCTAAATATAATAATAATAATAAGTCATGACTCTTCTTTAAAAGACACCTTAAGATATATTTATAGCTAGGCCCCTCTCAATGTTTATCACCTTATAATTCAATTTTGTATTATTATACATAATATTTTCTTTGGTTATATCCAAGCCAAAGGATGAATACATGTTAAGCCCTAATATTGGCTCATTACCACTTAATTGGGGCATACTAGCTTGCTAATTATTAGCAAATGGTTGTAACCACATGAGAGATATGTGGATTGTACCACACTCGACCCCCAAGTACTTTTTTAACCAATGGGGCATAATAATTTTTCTTTTCTCAATCATCTTGAATCCTCTTCTCAATATCTTTTTCATCTTCTTATCATCAAGATCTTTCCAACGACTGCTACCATGCTCAAATTTGAGCTCTAGATTGGAAGTCATGCCCTTCTTAATATCTTCAAGCATCATTGGTCAAAGGTCATGTGGCACCCACGTGGGTTCACCTCATTCATACCATCCCACTTGGCACAGACTTGACCAAGGTTGTCATCCTTTAGTGATGACATGGACACTAGAGAGGCGGTTACAGGGAATGTTCCTCATGCATTCGTGATTACTGGGCCTTCGACCCTTTGTCCTTTGTGTCCATGTTTGAAACATACCCGGAGCCCCAAAGTCCTGGAGTTCCCTAGCACTCCTACATCTATGGTGGAGATCAATCCACCATTAAATCCAATGGATGAGATTCGCCCTCATTCAATGCATAAGCTTAAGGGATTTCGGCGCTCAATGCTCCGGCACTGAACGCCCTTTTCTCTACTCGCATATCCTTCAGAGTCCTTAAACCCTAGAATCCTACCATGTGGCTCTAGCCTTCGGCCCTGTTTGGACCTTGTGTCTTAGAACTCTAAACATCCGGGATTCCGAAGTCCCAAATTCTTGGAGCGGGTTCCTCTTGCGTACGTGGCATTTTGCATGGGTGTCCCTACTACCATCTTCCACCTGGAAGATACATGGCAATGATGCCACGTTGACACATGGTATCCATCTCTCCAACTCTATACCATATATGATAAATCAGTAGGACATGTGTCTTAGCAATGTGCTGATAAAACATTGGCTCTATCACATGGTCGTACTCCACCATGTACTTTGTCCACGTTGTATGTTGACGTCACTCCAACCTTCAGTGCTTTGGGGAAACTCCACTCCTTGCATCATAAATCACCAGAAGTGGGGTTTAGACAGAGTGCCAAATAATGATCGGACGGCCCATAATCTTGGTTTAATCCAACGGAAGACATTTGGCAGAAAACAAGGGTGACATGTGGCCCAATCAATTGGTGACACGTGTCAAGGTCTAATTGACACATAAGGTCTGTGAAAGTCTTTAATTGGGGTGACACATGGCACACCTACTATGGGTCCACGTCACCCTAGGTGACATCGGAATGTCGCGTCACTCCGAACTTCAGTGCTCCAACAATATTCTCATTCACCAACATGTTGAGCCTCCTGGAGTAGGACTTTGTCAGAGTACTTTCCACTATCCTTTCACTAGGCTCGATCTAACGGTCGAGAAGGGTCCCGAAGGATCCTTAGATCCATGGTCCATGTTTCTTTGTGACTTCATTGTTCGGGGATTTGGTTGTGTAAATTCCCTTTTACTCCTGGAGTGGTCAACATCAGGCTGACCACGGTCTAAATCAAACGGTCAAGAGAGGTCTCGAAGCTTCTTCGGATCGACAGTCCTCGTCTCTTCACGACTTTGGAGTTCGGGGGTTCCACCCATTTAACACACATTTTATCCTAGAGTGGTCAACATCGAACTGACCTCGACATAGATCCAACGGTCAGGGGAGATCTCAAAGTATCCTCAGATCTATGGCTCGTGTTATTTTGCGACTGAGAAGTTGATCAGGTCTTAACGATGGGATGGATCCCATGGTCATAGTTAAGGAAACCGCCAGATATCGATCAAACCCTCTGGTAACTGTACCAGTGGTTGGTTTTGCAATGTTCATTCACCCCAGAGCTCCGGACTCCCGGAATCCTGAATAACTTAGCTCCTTTTTTAGTGTAGCGAAGGGTTCCATGGACCTGATTCTATGGAACTTTGTCAAGCTCCAGAGGCTACACTCTTAACTCTTAGCCAAGATTTGTTTAAGGCCATGGGCATGAGTCTGTGGTCTCTTGGACGACTAGTTTGAAGGAAGCGCCTTCCATTCACAGAACTTAAATTCTAACACAGGGGAAGGTATTTTCAAGGGTTCGACGAGACTAAAGCATTCTAGCGAAGTTTGCCCCGACTCTTATGTTACAAAATCAATCCTTGGGAAAATTCCCTTAAGTGTTTTCCAACCAGCACAGAAACCATAATATTATTCCTAATTTCATTTGAAGACCCAAGTCTAATAGTTCTCTTGTTGCTAAGAAGAGGAAAACAGAAACCATTCAAATTTAGGGGTTCATAAAAGAACAATAATCATTACTAATATTAATCATGCAATGTAAATTTTAGTTATAGACACAGACATTCAACCACTCATTTCAATTATAGCACACGGGGTATATTAAATACTTGTCTATTACATTTGATCACCGACAAACGGACTGTGGGTGTTCACCTTTCCACCCAACCATAGGCTTAGAGGCATTCAT